>PVIJ01016690.1:0-31892 GCA_004024925.1 Scalopus aquaticus | reverse complement strand
AATCCCTAAGCATAAAGCCCCTCCAAATCTTCACAGCACCCCACTCATTTCTTTGAGGCTTTCCATGTAGTTTGTATGATCATATTGGTTTACTTGCTCCTTTTCTCCCCCATCAAGCTATAAACCCCCCACAGATCATGTATCTGTTTTGTTCACCCCTGAGCCTCCAGCACCTAGAACTGTGCCTGGCAAGTAGCCTCGCAACAAAATGGGGATGAACAAATGGACAGATGGCTCCCCTCGCCTAAAGCCCTAGGGGTGGGGGCGCGCTGGTACATCTGTGACTCACAGACATCTTCACCTGCAGGGGCAGCTGACACACAGCTGTGACCAAGATTTAGGGGGTGTGGGGGTTTGAGCCAGGAAGGAGTCACCATCCCAGGGAGAGGTGTGGAAGCAAGAAGGGACAGAATGACATAACCTCTTCCTTCCCTGAATCTCCATGGGCACTCAGTTGGCTCAGCACCTGCCCTGATGGGCCAGGACAGGTAGGACTGAAAATGGGAGTCCCCACAAACTACATGATTCATGAAAGACCCCCAAACCAGATAATTAATTAATGTTTGATAAAGTAGGAGGTGGGGAAGAGCACAGCAATAAGGCCAGGGCTGCAAAAGAACTATTTCTGTACAACTTTACGACAGACAGGAAAAGCTGGGGGCAATGAAATGTTCTAAAAAAGATAAAAGATCAAAATGGATGCAAATCATAAATGGTTGGAAAAAATTCAGGTGTGATTTTGCAAGGATGAAGTAACTACCCCTTAAAATGTCATGCATGGAACAATGTATAGAATGATGAGGGCCTCCCTGGTGGCGGAGAGGTTAAGTGCTGCGCTGTGGACCGAGTTCAACGCCCGGCAGGGGAGATTCCCACATGGCGAGGCAGACCTCTCCTGTCTCGCCTGCTGCTCCCCTCAGCAGTGTGTTTCCGTCGATCTGCTTGTTCTGCTCCCCACTCTGCCTCTGGTGAACCCTCTCGCCTCCCCACACCTCTGGCCTGTACCCTAGCTTGTATGCATAAATAAATAAATCTTAAAAAAAAAAGAATGATGCCAATTCTTGGGAGGAAAAGGACAGCTAGACTGACCCAGGCAAGCTTGACTTCTTCATTTGCAGCGGTAAAAAAATAAATGAAGCAGAGAAATTCAGACCCCGAAGAACTGCAGCCTTATCAACACAGTGCAGGAAAGGCAGGAGAGAAACTGCTGTCTAACCTACATGTTGGTGATTCTTGGAAGCTATATGGTTCAGAAAGCCTCTTCCCAGTATTTGGTGGGGTGGGGGGCTCTGTCTGTATTTTCCTAGTCGAGTTGAAACACATGTTTTTTAAAAAATTTACTTATTTATACATACGAGAGTTAGGATGTAGGTCAGAGATGTGTGTGTAGGTGGGTGGGTGAGAGGATTCACCAGAGACAGAGTGGGGAGCAGAACAGGCAGATCTACTGAAATACACTGCTGAGGGGAGCAGCCGGTGAGACTGGAGAGGTCTGCTGCGCCATGTAGGTCAGCTCCCCGGCCGGGGATCGGACTTGTGCTGCAGTGACTGAGGATAGCTTCATAGTGCTGAGACTTAACCCCTTGTGCCACCAGGGAGGCCCTGAGGCGCATGTGTTAAGTATGTGAAAATATCGACTGATATATTTTGATTTTAAGTGATTAAGAAACTAAAACAAGATCACACTATAAATATATACCTGCAAATACCATTTTTACCTTGCCCCCCACCCCACGAACTGTATACTGTGAACTTCGTTCCATGTCAATGAATAGGCTTCTACACCATTAAACAAAAACAAAAACAACTGGTAAAAAGCAATGGCAAGTCAAAGTAGACCAATAACAAGTGGAGAAACAGAGAGAGTTAGAGAATCTCGCCTCCCAGAGGCTGACTCCGATTGGATGTTTGATGTGCAACCTCTGTAGATGCACAGGGAGGTAATGGTCTCCAGTCTCTAGGAAAGCTTGCAGATCCCAACAAGATTTGGGAAGCCCCGAATGCTGGACTCTGGGTAAGGCATGTGCTCTGGGGTCCTGGGGTTGGCAAGACACCCACTTCTTTCTTGGGAGTGCTTTAGGGAGCTATGAAGCCGGGCTAGTGAAACCACGTGGACTCACAGTAGGAAACCAACTCAGTCTTGTTCCCCAAACCAGAAGAAGATTGTCAAGAAAGACAATTCTGAGCCAATCTCATATGTGGGTTTAGACGCCAAAGTCCCAAATCAAATAGTGGCTAATGGAGCACAGAGGAGAGGGGCTGGGGCTGGCGGGAGATGGAGCAAAGAGCGGAAAAGAAAAGAGAAGATGGATACAGAAGTCCCACCTCTCAATCTCGGGGCGGATTAGGATTCTGAAGTTCACTACTCACCTCTTTCCACCCAGCAATCTCCTGGCCTGGGAAACTCCCTCGTTTAGGCGCTGGACAGGGGCAGAAAAGCCACACCTGAGGTTGCCCAGGCATTTGGCCGTGTTCCTGGAGCATGAAACTGGAAAACAGATTCGATGAGCTCAAGCTTGGAGAGGTGGCACACTTAGTCACCTTTGTAGGCAGAGACTGGAGAAGGCAGACTCTCCTGGGTCTCGGGGCCTGGGTGGAGCCAAGTGTCCAGGATCTAGGGTGGAACCCTGGGCCCCCCAAGGGGAGTGGGCCTTGTCACCTTTGTTTGAGCAAAACCTGAAAACACGTGCAGATTCTCACCACGCCTGGGCACCCACACACATACCTAGCCACCCCCACTTGTTCACACCCTGCACTGCATTCCTTCCGGCCTGGCCTTCCCACCAGCAATCCCACCTCCCCCCACACTCCGTCTCTCCCTTTGGCACCAAAACCCAAATATCTTTCACCCTTGCACCCATTTGTATCCACCCACTGAGTCGTGTTCTGTTCTCAGCCTCCGTCTGAATTAGCTCCGGAGAGGTCTGCTTCCCCAGACCTACCAGCCACTGCCTGGCCCTCCTTCCAAGCCCCTCTCGATGCCCAGGCCACATGCTCAGTTGTTTCCCCGCCAACCAGGGCCTGTAAGTCCTTGCTTGGGGCTTCAGGTTGGGACTCAGGAGGCCCCAGGGGGAAGAGGGCAGAAGGATAAGCTCTTGGCCCCCAGCCCAAGTTCTGACTGAGTCTCTTGCTGCCCTGGGTCTTCGGCCCCTCCCCGGGGCTGCCTCAACCGGCTTTTCAGGAGACTCTGCGTCTGTCCCAGCTCATGGCAATCGGCCCCCTGCCCTTGCCTAAGGGCTGGGAGGCAGGAGGCCAGGGTTGTGCGAGAGGAATGCGAGCCCGGCTCCCCAAACAAACAGCAGCCCTCCCCGAGAGGACCTAGGCTGCTCTGGGGACCCCCACACCCTCCCGTCCAGCACCCTAAGAGACTCAGGCCTGTGCTCTCTTTTCCCTTGGCTTCTTCTAATCCACCCATTTGTTCAGTCTCTAAATATTCACTGAGCCCCAGGCAATGTTCTAGAAGCTAGGGATATAGCAGTGACCAACACAGACATGGGCCCTGTCCTCTGGAACTTTACAACCTAGTGGGTGAGACAGACAATCCAAAGACAATTTGGGGGAAGAGCTATAAAACCAAAGGTTGCTATCACTAATTATAACTGGGGATGGCCGGGGAAGTTGTATTGTTTGTTTGTTTTGAGACAGTGACATTTGAGCCAAGAATAGAAGGAGCCAGCCACGCAAAGACTTGAGTCCTGCATCCCAGGTAGAGAGAACCCACCAGGTAGAGAGAACACTTGGTAGAGAACACCAAGGCCAGGAGGCAGGAGTTAGCCTGGTGAGGCCCGGGGAGAAGACCTGTGTCCCTATGGCTGGAGCAGAGATGTGGAGAGAGAGAGAGCGAGCGAGCGAGAGAGAGACACACACACATACAACAGTAAGAACAAGGTCTGATGAGACAACCTCAGAGTCCCCCCTTTCCTGAGGGCTCCTCCCATCTTTCTAGACTCCCATTGCTGGGTAAGCTGGATCATGAGATCTTCTGAGTAGAGTGAAGATGTTGAAGGGCCAGGCTGGCTCTCAGGGATGGAGGGTGACGAAGGCGGGGTTGCAAGAGAGGAGGCCTGGCTAGTGGGTGAGGAATGAAAAGAGGCGGTGGTTGGAAGGGCAGACATCTGGGCTCTGGGGTGGAGGGCCTGGGCCGAGAAGGAGTACAGGTGCCATGTGGTCTTCTCCATGCGTGACTCACCCTCTCTTCCTCCTCCTCTTCGTTGCTCAACCCAAATCTCCCTGGGAAACACCTCCCTGACTAGGGACCAAGTCAGTGCCTTACAGGGGTAATTGAGTCATGAGGGGTGGGGAAAGGCAGGGAGCAGAGGATAAATAGCAGCTTTGCTTCCCTGGCTCCTCTCTGCATCCTCCCCACCTTCCCAACATGCGTCGTGCAAGTGTGGTCAGCTCCTGCTGCCTCCTACTGCTACTGGGGGCTCTGCCTGGATGGGCAGCCAGTGGTGACCCCCTGGAGAAGGTCATTGAAGGGATCAACCGAGGGCTGACCAGTGCAGAGAGAGAAGTGGGCAAGGCCCTGGAAGGCCTCAACAATGGAATCACTCAAGCCGGAAGAGAAGTGGAGAAAGTTTTTAATGGACTTGGCAGCGTGGGGAGCCAGAGCGGCAAGGAGCTGGACAAGGGTGTCCAGGGGCTCAACCACGGCTTGGACAAGGTAGCCCATGGGGTCAACAACGCTGCTGGACAAGCCGGAAAGGAAGCAGAGAAGCTTGCCCATGGGGTCAACACCGCTGCTGGACAGGTTGGGAAGGAGGCAGACAAAGTGATTCAGGGGGCACATCATGGGGTGAACCAGGCAGGAAGTGAAGCAGGGAGGTTTGGCCAAGGGATCCACCATGCTGTAGGGCAGGCTGGGAGTGAGGGAGGGAGGTTTGGCCATGGGGTCCACCATGCTGTAGGGCAGGCTGGGAAGGATGCAGAAAAATTTGGCCATGGGGTCCACCATGCTATAGGAGAGGCTGAGAATGAGGGAGGGAGGTTTGGCCATGGGGTCCACCATGCTGTAGGGCAGGCTGGGAATGAGGGAGGGAGGTTTGGCCAGGGAATCCACCATGCCGCTGGGCAGGCTGGGAAAGATGCAGAAAAATTTGGCCAAGGGATCCACCATGCTATGGGGCAGGCTGGGAGTGAGGGAGGGAGGTTGGGCCATGGGGTCCACCATGCTGTAGGGCAGGCTGGGAAGGACGCAGAAAATGTTGGCCAAGGGATCCACCATGCTGTAGAGGCTGGGAAGGACGCAGATAAAATTAGCCAGGGGATCCACCATGCTATAGGAGAGGCTGAGAATGAGGGAGGGAGGTTTGGCCAAGGGATCCACCATGCTGTAGGGCAGGCTGGGAAGGACGCAGAAAAAGTCGGCCATGGGGTCCACCATGCTGTAGAGGCTGGGAAGCATGCAGGTGAGGTTGGCCATGGGGTCCACCATGCTGTCCAGGCTGGGAGAGAGGGGGACAGAGTGGTCCAAGGGCTCCATCCTGGGTTCAACCAGGCTGGGAAGGACATGGGACAGTTTGGCTCAGATGTTCACTATGCCGCCGGGCAACCTGGGAGAGAGGGGGACAGAGTGGTCCAAGGGGTCTATCCCGGGTTCAACCAGGCTGGGAAGGAGGTGGGACAGTTTGGCCAGGGGGTTCACCATGGGGTTAATGAGGCCTGGAAGGAGGCAGAGAAGTTTGGTCAGGGGGTGCAGCATGCCGCAGGGGAGGCTGGGAGAGAGGGGGACAGAGTGATCCAAGGGGTTCATAAAGGAGTTAACCAGGCTGAGAAGGAGGCTGAGAAGTTTGGTCAGGGGGTGAACTATGCCGCAGGGCAGGCTGGGAAGGAGGGGGACAGAGTGGTCCAAGGGGTCCACCCGGGGTTCAACCAGGCTGGGAAAGAGGTGGAACAGTTTGGCCAGGGGGTTCACCATGCTGTTGAACAGGCCGGAAAGGAAGCGGACAAAGTGGTCCAAGGGTTCCATGATGGGGTCAACCAGGCCGGGAAGGAGGCAGAGAAACTTGGCCAAGGGGTCCACCAAGCTGCTGGCCAGGCTGGAAAGGAAGCGGAGAAACTTGGCCAAGGTTTCCACCAGGCTGCTGGCCAGGCCGGGAAGGAGGCGGACAGGTTGCAGCAGAATGTTCATAATGGGGTCCACCAAGCCGGCAAGGAGGCCAACCAGCTGCTGAATGTAGGTGAACAGGGGTGGGGAAACGGGGAGAAGGGACGGGGCGGGGGGAGGGAGAGGTTAAATCCTGGGGCCATTTGTGGAGTTCCTTCGGTAAAAGAAGCTTGGAGGGCTTTATAACCGTGTCCTCCTTCCTCCTGTCTCCCTTAAAAGGAGCCGATGGTCAGCTGGTCAGGAGGATCACGCCATCTTAATCACAAAGCCCCGTATCATACGGCGTGAAAGGCACCCTACCCCATCCTTGGGCAGCTGCCCTCTTAGTGGAGGAGGTACAGAGGGAGGCACAGGCAGCTTCTCCTGGCGAACAGGAGACAGCTGGGAGGCCCAGACTATTAAAACGCACACAGCGGGGCATTGAGCAAACCCGGAGCGCGGCGTGAGCTCCAGGACTAGCTTTTGGAGATAAGCCCGGTTCTGTTTCATCTTCGTAACAAACCTGTGAGGTAGCCAGGGTGAGGATGCTGACTCCCTGATTCTCAGATAAGGAAACAGAAGCTTGGTGAGGTCTGAGGGGATTTGCCAAGGTCAGGTGGCTGGCACGC
Organism: Scalopus aquaticus; assembly: GCA_004024925.1. Lineage (NCBI taxonomy): Eukaryota > Metazoa > Chordata > Mammalia > Eulipotyphla > Talpidae > Scalopus > Scalopus aquaticus. The sequence goes on along the minus strand of PVIJ01016690.1, from coordinate 25,178 downwards.
CACTGTGGCGAAAAGCAAGTCAGCGTTCTTTCTCTTCCTCCTCGCTGCCTCCTCAGAGGAGACCTCCTGGAGGATTGGGGTCCCCATTTCTGTGGCAGGAGGAGACCCCAGAGGCCGGGAGAAGCCAGCAGTGACATTCACAGCAGAATAGGCACCACGTTGGTGGGGTTGGGAATAGGAGAAGGCTGAGCCTGGCCCGCTTCAACCCCTGTTCCAATCTCCCTGAGGAGTCTTTGGGACGCCATCTTGAGGATTGGCGCAGGCCTCAAAGCCCATAGCTGCATAGGCTGCAGGGTGGGGATCCAGGCTGGGGGGCAGTGGGGTGGGGGAGGCACTATGCAAAGAGCATGCAGGGGCGGAGGGAGGCTCCTGAGACAGACTGTGGGGTTCTCAGAAAGAGGCCAGAAGTGGGTGGCTTGTTATGGGATTTGAAGTCTGTGGTAGCAGCGGGAGGCCCTGCTGAGTATCTGGAGATGGGGTTGTGGCCAGGGAGCCACTGGAGTGAGTGGTATGTGCATAGAGGGGTGCATTTGAGGTCAAGGCTGAGGTCCTGGTATCTGCTTGCCTACCTCTAGGTCCCCTTCTCCGTGACGGGGAGCATCTCACTAACTGGAATAAAATAGGGAAGACTGGCCTGTGGGGGGTGGGGGCAGACATCTTTCCTGATGGTTCTTCTCATCTCAAACAGAATTGAGGGCAGGAGTTAGCCTCTGCCTCCCACCTCAGCCTCAGTCCCCCTAGAGGGGAGCAGGTGGCCGGGGATAAGGAAACTTGGGAGACCCCCCCCAAAGGCTGAGGGTTGTACTGACAGTCTGCACTTCACCCACAGGGAGGTCATCAAGGCGGATACACCGGCCAGCACGGAGGGGGCGCAACCACAACAGTAGCATCTGGAGTAAGTCCCAGAGCAGCATAGATGGGAGGGGGAAGTGGGGGCCCCTGCGGTCCTCCTAGGGGGGTGGCAGTGTGGGTCGTGCTGGGGACTGACTCTCTTGTCCTTGAATTCCAGGCTTCGGTCAACAAGCCCTTCATCAACTTTCCAGCTCTGTGGCGGGTGAGTGCCCACAGGGACTCTGTGCTCTGCTCAGTCTTGGGAGATAGTCTTGCACCCCCTTCGCACTGCCTGTTCGCAGACAGAAGCCCATCCTTGGCAGACACCCCCTAACCCATCCCCCAGTCCTGCTCTTTTCTTCACCTGGTCTCTCCTGACACATCCCGCATTCATCTTTTGGATGTCTTCTGTTCCCACCGAGGCAAAGGAGGGGCCTCCAGGGGCCCCGGGCATCTGGGAAGCGGAGCTGCTGAAACCGCCCCTCCATGCACCCACTCCTTCTCCTGATCACCTCCCTACGCATCCCTCCTGCCTGCTGGGTGGTGGGAAGCTGCGGAGCTGTCCTTTCCCTGGCTGACAGTCTGCCCCTCCACTGCCCCTATCAAGTAGACTCCTGCTCAGCAAAGTCCTAGGTCTCTCTGCACTGCGCACACCGCTCCTGAGATAGGGGCCAAAGAGTGAGGGCATGCGGCAACCGGGAGCCCTCAGGCACACCCCTGTTTATTCCTGGGCCTCGGAGGCAAATGGATCAAGTTTCTCGGTTCCGACAGGGCCCCGGCACCTCTGCCACCTGCATCTTCCTCCAGATGCTCCACAGAACAGCAATTCCCAGGCCCAAGCAGCCAGCTCTTCCCGTGTCTCCAGGGAGTGAGGGCAGAGGTCTCGGTCTTGGAACCCTGCGCCCGCATTCACTTCCCTTCTCCTGTTCTCTTCCAGAGCGTCGCCAACATCATTCCCTAAATTGACGCACTGGCCTCGCTGAGCAGACTGACATTCCTGTGGTTATATCAGCTGAAATGACTGGAGGCGCTGGGGGTGGGGGTGGGGACGGGAGCCATGGTTATCTGGGTCCCATAAGGGGCTGTACTGAGATTTGTGAATAAATACAACTGTGCCCTCTCACCATGGTCCGCTGTGCTCCCTAAGAAGGGCCATAAGGGGTGGAGGAGGAAGGCTTGTCTCTTCTCCTTGTGCCACACTGCAGAAGGCGTCGGGGGCTCTGAGGCACAGGATGGGTCGAGTTGGAGATTTCAGGCTGGTCAGGTCTGAGAGGGCAGTGGATGGAGACAATCCAGGCTCCGCTGGGGTGCAGAGATGGTCCCGGCACTGGAGGGACATGTGTGCATGGAAAGAGCTATTCTAGGTGAGGAGTGGGGCAGGAGCCCCAGAGAAGAGAATGGCTGAGCCTAGGTGGAGCCCGTGGGGGGAGGCATCCCAATTCAAGGGGTGTGGCACGGAAGGCAGGCTCCAAAGACATAACAATGGCAACTTGTGTTTATTGTGCAATTACTACCTGCCAGGCTCCCTGCCAGGCGCTCTGCCTGCATGACATCACCGAATCGCCCAAGCACCCGGTTAGGTAAGAGGTACTGCTCTTGATCCACTTTCTAGAGAAGCCCAGGGAGGCTCATGCTAGTTAAGAAACACAACCAAGGTCAGAGTCAGTGAGTGGGGGCAGAAACAGCTGCAAGAGCTCCCGAGGATGTTCCGAGAACACAGAGGCTTTCCCTGTGATATCAGTCGGCAGGGCAATCAGTGACTAGAAGAGGAGAGATCCACGGGGTGGTGCTCTCCCGGGAGGAGGGCCCAAGGCCCAAGGCGGAAGGCACCGGATGACAGAAGAGAGGCAGACTCAGAGCCCCAAGGGGGCTACTGAGAGCAGCTACTGTGAGGTTCCAGACGCTACTGAAGACCGGGGCATACCCTGCACCCTTTATGCCTCCCTTGCCACAAAGACAGAGGTCCCCTCCTGATCCCCAAGGGGGGGGGGGATGAGAAAAGGGAAACTGGGGTGGAGGGAGCACTGGCCAGGGTAACCCATGAAAGACCAGCAGGCCTCTGTTGTCAGGACCAGCCCTTCCCCAGTGGCCCGTGAGGTCTCTAGAACACTTGCCAAGCCAGGGCCTGGGATTGGGTTATGACCGGGTGCCTGGAGGCGGGTGACTTCTACTCTTCCTATAAAAAGGGGAGCGGAGTGTCTGCGGGACTACAAACATGGCTTCCAGCTCCAAAAATCCATCAATGGTGAGGCCAAAAATGGAGAAAGTTCCTGCCCTTGGGGAAATAACTGGCTTCCTGGGGAGACAAGGCATAAAAACAGAATATGAAAACAAATACAAAGCAAGATAGCAATAAAACCTAGAAAACAGGTCAGGGAGGGAGGGGCCTGCTCGAGCCCTAGCACTTTACATTCACTGTGTTTTTTCCTCATTTGTAATTTTTTGTTTGATGCAGAAAAGCCAGAAATTTCTTGACAGATAAAGAGAAGGACAGGAAAGCCCTCTGAGCAGATGGGGTCCGCTCTTGTAGGCCAGCATCATTTCCCTCCCCTGGGTCCCATTCCTCCTCCGCAAGATTTTATCTTTACCTGCATTCCTATAGGTTCTGCCATTAATGTTCTCCTCTGCTTGCTTTATCACCCCCCCCCACCCAACACATCTTTGATGCCTCTCGAGGTCAGTGGTGGACATCCCTTCCCTGCGTCTTCATTGACAGAACTGTTTGTTCATGTCGAACAACTATTCGTGTCGGACATGGTGTCCTGAGGTTGGAGGCGTCCCTTCTGAAAAGACATACTCCCAGCAGTTATTCTGTATTCTGTTATGCAAAGATTTCCTTGGTTTTATTTAAATGTGCCTTTTCTGACTGGGTTTGCTTGATGAAGGTCCCGAGGGGCCAGAGAGATGTGGGTAAGAGGCTCTTAACCCGGGGGGCTTCTGGAAAGAAGAACTTGCTGGTGTTGAAGGCTGAAGACGCACCGGCCTGAAGGCAGTTGTGCCGGTCTCTGCTTGGGGCTCATCCCCTTGCCGCTGCACCCCCCACACCATCACTGCGGGCTCCTCACCCTTCGTCTTCACTGCCTTGACTAGCCAAGATGAGCCAAGGGACACCTGTTTCCCTCAAGGGACATGGATCTTTACCTCCGTCACGTGGGTTGTTGTTTTTTTTTTTACGATTTATTTATTTATACATACAAGCCGGGGTACAGGCCAGAGGCAGGGGGCGGCGAGAGGGCTCACCAGAGACAGAGTGGGGAGCAGAACAGGCAGATCAGAAACACACTGCTGAGGGGAGCAGCGGGGGAGGCAGGAGAGGTCTGCTGCACCATGTGGGAATCTCCCGGCTGGACGTCAAACTCAGGTCCCTCGCTGCTGCCGACAGCTCCACAACGCAGCGCTCAACCCCTGCGCCACCAGGGAGGTCCTTCCTCCGTCATGTGTCATGTTTATGACAATTTTCTTGCTGTGGGTTTCAGATTCATTTTCTTCCTAGACTAAGAGATTCCAGAAGGGTGGTCAAGGCCGGGCACAAATGCCGGACAGGCTGTGAGGAGACCTGGGAAGTCCCGCGGATTGAGTGTGAGCAAGAACAGGTGGGGAACCCGGGGAGGGAGCAAGCCGGAGAGGAGAGGCTGGTTTCCGCCAAAGTGGAAGAACAGGGAGAGGAGACTGGGCCGCACCCTCTCAACCACCTTTTGTTGGGCGCTCACGATGTGTGTGCTAAGCACTTGCAGACGTGATTCATGTACCTCACAATCACCCCAAGGAGCAGGCACAGTGACTGCCCCTCGCAGGTGATGAAGTTGAGGCTCAGAAGGGAGAAAGTTGCCTGAGGTCACCCAGCTGAGTCAGGGCTCTTAGGCAGGTGAACTCTGCCATGAGGTGGTCTGTTTCTGGGAGAACCTCCAGGAACAGGAGACATAGAGGGGGCAAAGCAGAGGGGCTACTTTAAAATAGTCCTCTTGGGTCTCCCTGGTGGTGAAGGGGTTAAGTCTCAGCACTATGAAGCTATCGGCAGCAACTGCAGCATGCCACCAGGGAGCTGACCCTCATGGCGCAGCAGACCTCAGCTGTCTCGCCTGCTGCTCCCCTCAGCAGTGTACTTCAGTGGATCGGCCTGTTCTGCTACCCACTCTGTCTCTGGTGAACCCTCTCACCACCCCACACCTCTGGCCTACACCCCAGCTCTTGTATGAATAAATAAATCTTTAAAAAAATCATCTTATACATGTTCCTGACTTACATCAGCCCGATTCATGAACCTTGCTGAAATCTAGTGGTCATTCACAAAACCTTTATTCCTCATACACTCAAAACAAATACAGAGTTATGTGACCCTGAAATTGCATTTCTACCTATATACCCTATGTCGTATAAAACATGTGTTTGCTAATCCAGAAGGATACATAGACCCTTATGTTCATTGCGGCACTGTTTACAATAGCAAAGGTATGGAAGCAACCCAGATGTCCAAAAATAGATGATTGGACCAAGAAGGTGTGGTACATATACACAATGGAATACTATTCAGCATTCAAAGAAGATAAACACATGCAATTTGCAGCGACATGGATGGAATTAGAGGGGATCATACTCAGCGAAATAAGCCAGAAATAAAGAGAAAAATATCGAATGGTTTCACTTATAACAGGACTATAGGGAAACCAAATAGGAGAGAGACACTCAGCGGGGTGGGGTTGGGGGGAGGATAAGGGAACAAAATGGAGTAGAAAAGGACACAAGGGGCCACGGAGATGGATCACGGGTGAATTGGTGGTGGGTTACCCAAGGGGAATACAAAATGTAAAAGATATAAATAACAATAAAAAATATATATTTTAAAAAAATAGAAGATGTGTTTGCATGAAACTTATACATGAATATTCATAGTCTCATTATTCCCAAGAGCCAGGAGTGGAAAACAACTCAAATATCTATCAGTTAATAGCTAAGCGCGATTTGTTTATTGAGGGAATAGGATATTATTTAGCCATAAATATGAACAGATGAGACACCAATGCAGGCTACAACACGAATGCATCGTGAAAACACGTAGCTAAAGAGGAAGAAGTCAGATGTGAAGGGCCACATTTGTATGATTCTGTTTCTTTGAAATGTACAGAAGTACAAAATCTACAGAAACAGAAAGGTGACTAATAGTTACCAGGGGTTAGGGGGAGAGAGAAATGGGAGGTGATTGGGAATGGGTAAGGGTTTCTTTCAGAGGTTATAAAGATGTTCTGAAATTAGAAAGTGGGGATGGACCCTTTATAATGGCGGATTTTGTGGTGTGTGTTTCATATTTTAATCAACTATATATATATATATGTACATATTTTTAAAGATTTATTTATTTATGCATACAAGAGCTGGGGTATAAGCCAGAGGTGTGCCGGTGGTGAGAGGATTCACCAGAGACAGAGTGGGGAACAGAACAGGCAGACCCACTGAAATACACTGCTGAGGTATGCTGAGCTGGAGAGACGGGAGAGATCTGCTGTGCCATGTGGGAATCTTCCTGGCCGGGGATCGAACTCATGCTGCAGTGGCTGCAAATAGCTTCATAGGCAGAGACTTAACCCGTTGTGGCACGAGTGAGGCCCAGAAATATAAAACAAAATAAGCTTCTGCATTTGGTCCTTGCGAGGTGTGTGTGTGTGTGTGTGTGTGTGTGTGTGTGTGTGTGTGTGTCTGTCTGTCTGTCTCCAAAATTAAACAGCAGCCCATAAACATTTGGTGAAGAATTAGAGAGAAAGACTGAAACCAGAGGGCCTTGGTTAGGATGTGAGTGAAAAGGATTCCTGGACCTGAACCCACTGTGAGTGGGAGGGGGTTTTCCTACACTGACAAGTAGGGACCCCAGCAGGGCGTTTGAGAATTCAACTTAATTCTGCCATGATCTCCTGGGAGAAAACGTCAGAGACCACAAGCAAAGGGCTCAGTCGCACAAGTTCCTGTACCTCAGGAGCCAGTCTCGAACCTCAGTTATTACCTGTGCTTGTCAGCAACGAGCCTCACACTGGAGGTGCCCATGGGCCCATTCTCAGGTTACATTAATTCGCGAGAGTATCTTACAAAAGCCGGGAAACCTGTTTATACAATAGATCTCCAATTTATTACACAGATCAACAGTCAAATGAAGAGATACGCAGGTCAGTGGAGCGTCTGTCCTAATGTCCTTCTGTCCTAACCTGGAAGCTCTCTGACCCCCCACCCTCTTGGGTTTCTATTCATTACTTAGGCCCCATTGATAAATCATTGCCCACCAACAATTAAACTCCATCTCCAGTCCCTCCCTTCACACCCCTCCCTGGTAGTTTGGAAGTGTCTGGAATTTCCAAACTTCTAACCGCTGGGTTGGTTCTCCTGGCAAACAGTCCCCATCCCTACCCCCTTCCAAAAGTCACCTCATTCACCTCTAGCTCTCTGGGTAGTTAAGAAATTCCAAGGTCCTTGGGGGAGATAGGAGCCAGGAACTGTAGACGAAGACCAAATATATGTGAGAAATATCTCCTTGTCAGCTGAGTGATCAAGTAGCTATTTCTTATAAATCATGGCAGTGAACACGCCAGATGTGTGGCTGTTGTTATGTGCTAGAGCAAAGGCAGCATGGTGATGTAGGAGAAGCTGTTTGGCATCAGAAAGGCCAGGGTGAAATTCTCATGCTTCATTTTTCCATCATCTGATCTTGTGTGGGAACTTGTGTAGACCTTAGTTACCACCTCAGTAAATGGGAATATCTACCTCTCGAGGTGACAGTGAGGACTCAGTGAGGTCATGCATGTGAAAACAGCAGGTATTTCATAAATATGCCTTAAGATTGATTTGAGATCACCCTTCAGGTCAGGAGAAGTTGGGGGCAGTTTTTCCCACAGGGTAGAACGTGGTCTAGAGGAGGCGTGAAATGGCTTGGAATGACTCTGAATCACGTGGTGAGAAATGTCCTTTGACACTTCCTGATCATGTTAAGACAGACTCCTTAGTGCTGGTGTGCCTCGGCCACCTCTTGCACACTTGCTACCTCCCTTTTTAACAAAGAGGGTGAGAGGGTACGGGAGCTGCAGTGTCTATCATGTGCAACCATTGTCTGCTGCTCACTGTGTTTTTCTGGTTCTTTCTATTTATGGGCAAGTCACTCTGACTTTCCATTAACAGCAGTGATATAAATAAAGCACTCTCTTGAAATATGCTTATTCTTTTAAAATATACTTAAAGGAAGCTGGCTTAAAGAAAAATATTTTCCCCTCTCCCCCCTTAGAAAATATGAAGTAGAGAAGGAAGAGGACAGCTTGGTGAGGTGGTGTCCCAGGAGGGAGGTGTGGGAAGGAGTTTTGAGTCAGCCTGCTCTGCCTCCCGCCCTGTGGTCCTGCCCAGGGAAAGGGTGAAGCAGCAGGGCCAGGGGTTGGGATCTCCATCACTCACCCTGGGGGTTGCAGATTGGCTCCTGCTACCCCCACTGCCCTGCTACCCAGGGCAGAACCAAACCAATTCTCTGCAGACACAATGAGGGCTTTGAAAGGCAGGGGAAGGAGCGAGACACTCAGGCGTGGAGCTGGGAGCCAGGTCTCAGGAGTGAGGCGTGCCGAGGCTTGGCGCCGGCTCTGCCCCTCCTCACTGGGTCCTCTCCGAGCCACATTCTCTGTCTCTGACTGGGGTAATAATAAGCCCCATCTCTCAGGGCCGCCTGGGGCTTCAAGTCCTGCACTGGGCACACAGAAAGCCCTTGATAAATGAGAGCTGCGGTGCTCATTGCTCCCCTGCCATTACTATCATTAGAGAGTCAGCGGGAATAACAGGAAGGCAGCAGCTGAGGAGGGCAGACAGGGGTTGTGCTTGTATGGTAAAAAGTATTGCTGTTTCAAGTTGGGGTGCGGGTGTTGGGGTGGAGGGAGAGACTGACGGAGAGACATTGAGAAAGGCGGATGGAAACCGGCCCCTCCTAACCGAGCGATGGAACCCAGTGATATGACCCGGTGCCAAGTGGGAGGACCCGGGGCTCCCAGCAGTGGAGAAGCAGCCCTCTTGCACAGCAGAGGTGTGGGGAGCACTCGAGATCTGCACCCCAAGGTGGGCTGGGGGTGAGGTGAGGGCACGCTGCTGGCCTAAGTGCCCAATGCTGATCCCTCCTCCCTCCCCAAGTGATGCAGGGCCTGGGAGCCTGGGAGCGGCCAGGGCCTGGGTGGGGCCAGCTGGTGTGGACCCAGCCTCTCAGGAGGCCAGGATGGTAAACAGGATGGGTGCCTGGGTTAGCTGCTCCCTCCCTAGGTCTCTCCCTCCCACTCATCCCCTGGGGGAGGCCGGATGGCTCAGCTCCCCTGCTCCAGCACGGCCTGAATTCTGAGACGCCCTGATGACCACTCTTGGGGTGGAGGCCCCTTCTTCCTCAAAGCCTGGGGTTCCACTGAGGGCTTCTCACAGTTCCCAGCCTCCCTCTGTGGGTTGCCAGGGGTGGAAGAGGTGAGCAGTCACCTTTGGGCAGCTCTGTGAGAGGGCCAGGTGAGCGGGGTGGAGACAAGGGCCACTGACATTGAGAGAAGAGTCAAGAAGGGGCGCCCATGTCTCATCCTGGTCCCCTCCAGGCTGACTGATGTCCTGTTTCTTGGGTCCCTTACCCTTGCTCCCCTGATGGGGTTCTACTTGCCATCCCTCTTTCTGAGGTCCCCTCCACCCCAGAGCTTCCAGGAGATACAGGGAGCCTATCTCCTCAGATGCCCCCACCTCCACCCTGTGGCCCAAATTCCTGGGGTTAGGAAATCGGAACCCTTTTGCACCACTCTCGTTCCATTTCCCCCTCCCTCCCTGATGCTCGGGCTCCCTCTCTGTTTCAACACAAACTCCCAAACTCCCAATTACAGCTCATTACCCTATCGTGGCTGGCTTTGAGTCACTAGGGGGAGGGGTTCTGGGCTGCCCAGCCCTGCCACCTTCTCTCAAGCTACAGTATAAGGAGTAGTGGCAGGGAGGAGGACTCTGGGAAGGCAGGGGAGTCTGGGAAAGGAGAGAGAAGGCTGCAGACCTAGAGGCACGAGAGAACAAGGAGTCAGAAGGGAGAAGAGAGCACAGGAGGGCGTGCAGACTCAGGGAGAAGGACAAAGAGAGGTAGACTTGGTGGGGAGAAGACGCTCAGGAGAGAGGGAGAGGAGCAGGCAGTGATGAAGCTACAGGGGTCCCTGGCCTGCCTCCTGCTGGCCGTGTGCCTGGGCCGGGGGACGGCTGGCCCGCTGCTGAATGGAGTGGGGAGAGCTGGAGCAGGTGTCGGGGAGGCCGTGGGACGAGGGGCTGGAGGGGTAGCCAGTCCAGGAATTGGAGGCCCCGGGGAGCCCGTGGGGCCTGGGGTGGGGGAGGCCATCTACCGTGGGGTGGGGGAAGCAGCCCACGCTATTGGAAACGCCGGGAACGAGGCTGGCAGACAGGCTGAGAACATCATTCGACACGGGATGGATGCTGCCCACGGCTCTTGGCAGGGGATGCCTGGCACCAGCGGTGGCTGGGTGAGTGGCTGGCAAGTGGGTGTGGAGGCCGCGGCTGCGGGATGAATGGGCTCTGCCTCGGGGCCGTCTCCTGTGGCTCTTCCTCGGGGCCGTCTCCTGCCGTGTGGTGCATCTTCCCCCACCACCCTGGGGGCTCTCTCCCTGCCTCCTGCTGTGTCCGCCTCTGACTCCTCTGTCTTTCGGCTCCTTGCCTGCCCACCCCGTCACACACACTGAGGGCGGGCGTGTCCTTGCAGGGGACATCCGGAGGCCACGGCTTTCAGGGTGGCCTCAACGGTGGTGGAGGCTACAGCCCGGGCCATCCTGGAGGGCCAGGGACCCCCTGGGCCCCTGGGCGCTTTGCGGGCTCAGACGGCAGCTATGGAGTCAGCCCTCAGGGAGGACCCTGGGGTCCAGGAGGCAATGGAGGATCGTACAACTACAACCTGGGGACAAACGCTCAGGTACAGGGAACTCCCAGCCCTGCCGTCCGCCCCTCCCACCATTCAAGCCGAGTTCTCCTCGCCTGTCACCCTCCCCGATCCCACACTCGTCTCACCCTCCCTGCAGGGAGCTGTGGCCCAACCTGGTTATGGCTCAGTAAGAGGCAACAACAACCCCAATTCAGAGGTAAGAGGATGAGCCTGGGGAGGAGACAGTCGGGGTCAAGTGCTGGATAGTACTCAGGAGAGACAGAGGGAAGGGCAGAGGCGGGCTGGATGGGGGGAGCGGGCATGGGGAGATTGGGAAGACCGGGGGGGGGGGGGGACAAGACTCACTGGGGAAAGAAAGCCACACTTCAGGAGCAGCAGAGCCTGGCCCCCCGCGCTGGCTCACCAGGCCCCTTCCCTCCGCAGTGCACCAACCCCCCGCCATCTGGCTCCGGTGGAAGCTCTAGCAACTCTTGGGTAAGAGGAGGGCAACCTGAGGCACTTTGCACAGGGAGGGTGTAGAGAATCTTCTTAAACTGGGCAGGGAATGTGGAGCCAGACAGGGAAGGCCCAAGTGGGGAGGGGAGCAATCTTGGTGTTCTAACCCTTAATCCTTGCTCGGGTTTCTTCCTGCCCCTTAGGGAAGCAGGGAAAACGGAGGTGGCAGTGACAATGGCGGTAGTAGCGGCGGCAACGGCAACGGCGGCAATGGTGGCAGCAACAGCGGCGGCAGCAACAGCAATGGTGGCAGCAACAGCAATGGTGGCAACAGCAACGGTGGCAGTTCTGGGTCCAGCTGGGTGAGTTCTGTACCTTCCGTGAAGGCAGAGACGGGGTGAGGCCCACAGGGTCTTCCAGGTGGGAACAAACCTGAGGCTGTCCCGAAGCTGCCGGGCTCAGGCGGGTGGTGGCATCGCCAGCTGTTGCCATCCTGGGGCTCCCTCAGCTTCTGTCCCCACCTTCCCAGCCTCAGCCCAGTGGAGCTCCTTGCACACACTCTCCGATTTTTCCAGGAAAGTTCTGCTTCTCCTCACTCTAGTCCCTTTTCTCCTGCACGGTGACCGTGGGGGTGCCCTTTTTAACCTGTATTCCTGCAGCCAGGTCCACCTGGCGAATCTGCTTGGAGCTGGGCTGGCAGATGGAAGAGGAGAGGTGGCAGGAAAATAGGACGCTTGTTTGGGAAGCCCTGGGGAGAACAGGGGCAGGGCTGCCCACGGGCGGGCTTCAGCTGTTTGCAAGCTGTGGTGTAGACGGCAATGATACACAAGGACCCCCAAGAGGGGACTGGGACCTGGCAGGAGAAGGGGGCACTCCGAACCAGGTCTGCAGAGGGCACCCCTGGATTCCTGGGGGCAATGGGAAGGAGTCAGGCCAGACATAGGCTGGACCCAGCCAGATGACATAAATTGTTTTAATTTACTGCTCCTGTGCTACCTGCTCCCCACCACCCCGCCTAGGACCGACCCTTAGACAATTCTAGGAATTTTGATCAAGGCAGCTATGCAGACTCCCAGGTAAGGATTCTAGGGTTCCCTTCCCCTTCCTAGGTTCCAGGAGAGGGTGAGGGGAGAGGCGAGGCAGGAGAGAGCAGAAGGAGCCCCCACCTGCCCCAGGGGCCAAGGTCAAGATGCAGGCGGGGCTCCAGAGGTTTTTCCACCCCCAGCACACAGTGGAGGGTGGGAAGCAACAGCTCAGATTGCCTGAACCACCTCACATTTCCAAATACCTTTGGCCATGCCTGGCCTCTGAGCTCGAAATAACTTCCCTTAGAGACCCACTGGCGGAAGGGACAAAAGTTGGAGGGTCGGGGCTAAAAAACTCATAATTCTGTTGGGAAAGATTTGGACCCCAAATCTTGCTTTCCCCTCTTAGGGCTCCAACTCCGGCTATTCCTCCGGTGGCAGAGGCGGAAATGGTGGTGACAAAATACCGGGGGTAAGCGCCTGGGGGGAATCACATCTGCTCAGATTCCCCTCAAAAACTGGGGAGGGGGGACATGATTTGAGGTCTCAGTTGGGGGCTGAGAATGGGGGTGGACCGCTGCTGAGGTGGAGGGGATGTGGGCCACCTCGGGGTTGCACTGCCAGAGTCTGGGGACTGGAATCGGTATCTGGGTGGAGACCAAGAGACTTCTTCTCTCTCACAGTGTGAAAGCCCAGAGAACGAAGTGCGCGTGTCCGCTGGATCTGGGGGCCAGGTGAGAGCCGCACCCACACTCCACCCCATTCCTAATGCTCACCCCATTCACAGGCCATTTACAAGTTAGGAGGACAAAACCCCATGACTTCCCGCAGTGGGAAATACTGCCTCCCAAGTAATAATTAATCGCAAATCCTGATGCTGTAGACTTGGCTTTATACTGCAGATGTGGATGTGAAAAATCACATGAAAACTAGTCTTTTAAGAAACATGGTTTCAAAGGTTCCATACCTGGCCATTAAACAGTCCCGTGACTTCTTTGCCAGAGTTTTGAAAGAGGGTTTTGAAAGACTACATGTCCTCCTAGTTCTTCTGGAAACGTCAGCACCCACAGCGCTGACATAGGAAATGTTATGCTAACGTGCACACACATCACCTAGAGTTCTTGTGAAAATGCAGGTTCTGATTCAGCAGGCCTGGGTGGGGCTGAGATTCTGGTTTCTAATAAGCTCCCGGGTGAGGCTGGCCGACGCCCTGGCCTGAGTGTGGCCTGCATGGTGTAGGGCCAGGATGGACAGGGAGCCAGGCCGGTGGGAGGGGGTGCTGAATTGGGGTTCTCTGTGGATCTCTTCATAGCTTTTTGTAGGAGTATATCGCTTTTAAGAAAATTTCTCATTGTGAAAAAACAAGGATGTTTAAGAACACAAAAAAGAAAACTTTAGAACATTAAAAAAAAAAAGAAGAAAATTTCTCCCAGTTTGTGGCTCTCTAGTTTCTCATACATACAAAGTCCTAAATATGTGAGCAAAGAAATCAGTCTTTTACTCTGTGATTTCTGCTCTGGAAATAGAAAGGTCTTTCTTTTCCTCCAGCATTGCTACCATTTCTATAATTTCATTTGTTCACCCCATAGGATTTTTATTTATTTTTTTGCCTCTATTCTGTCTAGCCCCACGCCTTGACTCCACTAGACTTACCCACACCTTGGATCAGAGGCATGTGACCCCTAATGGATCAGAAGGGAAAAAAGCGATAAGATCTAACTAAATCTACACCCTCCCCCCCAATACTTAACAGCCCAGTGTATTGACTCATTTCCACTACAGCTTTAAAATGTTCCTTGTCAATGTCTTAATATTTTGAGAGAGATTATAGGGGTTCTCTTTTGTTTAAGTGATCTATTCTGGAACAGGTTCCATGCTGTTTTATTTATGGTAGCTTCATAGTCTATTCACATTTACCAATACAAGTCCTTCCTGGCTGCTATTCTTTCACGGTGTTTTCTCATCCATTATTAGACATTCATTCTTCCAAGTGAACTTCAAGATGATTTTGACAACGTGAAAAGAGAATTCCATTAGGATTGTTAGAGGAATAGTATCAAATGTTTACACACATTTTAGGGATTAGCCTAAATGTATTATCTGTGTTTTATTGTCTCATTCCTCAGGGATTCAATCCTCAGGGGTACAGAGGAGGACAGGGAGGCCGTGGTGGCTCTGGTGACATCAGGGTAAGGAGGTGGCAGACCTTAGAGTGGTGGCTGTGTTGGCACTGGGATGAGGTTGGCAGTAGCAATACTTACTGAGCAGTAGTCTCACATGCCAGCTGCTCTGTGTTTTAGCTCTGGGAATGAGGAGGTGCCGATGGTCTGCAATTCACACCAAATAATGAAAGCAGGATTTAAGAGGATCCTCCTTCTAATTTAGGGAACTCATGCTATGCCTCCTTGGCTCCCACTAGCTCTAGCTAGCATCCCCTTTCTGCCTGATGAAAAACATCAGCCTAGGCTGGGCCCTGCAATTTGAATCAATTCAGTACAACAGACTGGTGGGTTCCTACCCCAAAACCAGGGTGGGGGGGTTCAGGTATTTTGGCGGCCAACCCCTTCCTGTTGGATTTTGGGTAGCCTGCAGAAATGAACATAAACAGCAGGTTATGTTACCGATAACCATTGTAAGTGGGCAATAACCCGACCCACAAGAGTTTGCCGGGGACGATGGAGTTACCTGGAGATGAGGGCCTCCCTTGAGATCCCAGGAAGTCTCCCTCCATACGTGCTGCTTATCCCGAATCCTGCCTGCCTTCCTCCCCATGACTATTCTCCATTTTCTGTCTCCCCAGGAAATAAGCAATCGATTTCTTGGGGGCTCCCAAGGCAACTATGAAGTGAGCAAGGGTGGCTTTAGGAGGGACTGTGTGGGGCGTGTGTGGGAGGGGGTTGGAACACCCTGGGCCTGGCAGAGAAACTGTGGCTGCTGATTCTGTGTCATGTGATCCCCTGGTCTGATTCTGGGTCGGGGATCCTCGAACTCTCTTTGATTCATTCATTCTCTCCCAAATGGGTGAGGGAGCTGAACCACATGATTTTTCTGTGAGGGCAAGAACAAGCAAAAATAACAGAAGAATGATCAGGGGAGAGTTTTTAAAGAGCTGTATTTAAGAAGGTAGTGTTGAGAAGAGGAAAGGCAGGGCGCTCTGGGTTGGAAGATCAGAGGTCAAATGTCAGCTGCCTGTCATGAGTGTCTTCAGGCGCTCGGCTGACCTGGCTGAACCTGGGCTTCCCCTTGGGTACAATGGGGACGGCAAAGCCTGACTTTCTTCCCTTCCTCAACGGCTGCCGAGTTCTCTGTATCACAACCCAACTAAGGGGTTTGTCTCTACACCAGAGTCTGATGTGGAGACAGATTCCGAAGAAGTTGCACATAGGGGGACTACACATTAGCTACTGGCATTAGTAGCCATGTTTGGGGGTGCAGGGTATAGGGTGAGGCAAGGATATGAATATGATTCAAGGGACCGGGATAGGGTTATTCTAGGAGACAAATGCCAAGTCATTCCAGGAGGGCTTCCTGGAAGTGGGGTTCTTAGGTGCTGTGTAAAGAAGAGAAGGTGGCTTTACTGAGAGCATGCAGAGCCTGCACAAAAGCTGAGAAGAGTGGGACAGGAGCTGGTTGATGGCTGGCATGAGGGGCAGAATGCATAAGCCTTGAATTTCTGTTCTCTTCGTTCCCCAGGGACAGGGACAAGGGTATGGTGGAGGAGGTGACGCTGTCAATGGATTCAACACCTTGGTGAGTAGAGCATCGCTCCACCCCAGGCAGGGGCCATGTGGCCAGCAACCCCTGCCTGTCCTGCTGCCGCCACAGCGCCTGCCCTGCCTCTTGCTCACCAAGTGAGCTCTTCTCTTTGTTTCCTTAGAATTCGCAGACGTCTCCTGGGCTTTTCAACTTGGACACTTTCTGGAACGTGAGTTCTGCAAGATCACTCTGCTCCCTGTTTTGGAAAACTAACCCCCTGACCCTGACCCGCACAGGCCGACAGTGTCTTTCTGAACAGCCGTTAGCGGGGACCCTTGCCCTCGCTCGTCCTGAGACCCTGAGCCAACTTAATGATGAGCTGATTTGGTCATTCTCCTTTTTTGTTTTCTCTGCAGAATTTCAAATCCAAACTGGGCTTTATTAACTGGGATGCCGTAAGCAAGGTAAGGGCTGGAAGGCCAGGCCATGCCGAGCTTAGTGGAGGGGGAATAAAGCTAGTCCTCTGCAGGCTAGCTGGGGAGACGGGGATGGGGGCTGCTGAGACAACATTTGGCCGGGACTTATTAAAGTAAAGGGATAAAAACAAGATGGAGGGCCAGCAGAGACCCGAAAAGAGAGGGAGGCTTCCCAGCTGGGAGTTCTGCGTGAGACATTTTCATGTTTCGACTTGCGGAGCTCAGCAGGCCTGACCCTCAGTTTCTCCTTCCAGACCTGGAAGACTCAGGGGGAGTAAGTAGGCCTAATCCTTAGGGGCAGGGGACCGATGAACCAAGGTCAGGTCGATTGGCACGGAGGGAGCAGGGGAATAGAAGCCAGGGTCCGATGGGCGCCAGACAGCAGTGGGCGCTGTGCAGAAAGACCTCCAGGAGCCGGTGGGTGGAGGGAGCAGAACCCCTTTCTCCTTCCTTCCTGCCCACCCCTTCTTCTGAAGGGGGAGCTCCTGGAGAGAATGGCAGCTGTACCTTCAGCGTGCAGGGCTGGGCTGGAAGTAGGGGACAAAAGGCGACAACCAGTCCGCGGGCAGCTGCTGCTGTTGGCCTCTCCCTGACGTGTGGGGCCCATCTTAACAATATGGATAGTTACCAAGATTTAAAAAGTCTCAAAAGGGCCCGGAGTTCTGACTTCTCTTGAAAAATCAGGTGACACTGGGTCCCCCCCCCCCCACCACCTGCTGCCCCTTCCCAGGGGCTGGGTAGACTAGAGCTGCTTCTTTGCCCCGGGGCCAAGCTCCCCTGCCTGGCCCGGCCATTCCAGCAGCCACTGGCCCTGGGAGCAGCTGCGTCAGTGGGAGAATGAGGACCACAGCGCGTTTGTGGTCTTTATGGAGACCAGGGCTGGTGATGGGCTGGGAGGCAGAGAAAGCCCAGATCTCAGGAGAGAGGAAGTCTGTCCTTTTGGGGACGAGGCGGGGTGCGAGAGAGGGGAGGTGCAGCTGGAGTGGGAGTCCCGTTCGGATGAACTGAATGAATGAGAGATGGGCTTTGTGTTGCAGTAAACAGTCCGCAGCCAGTGGGGAGACCATGGGGAATCGCAGGTCTTTGGGGGGAACCGAGGCATACACAGGCACTTCCTGTGAGGCCAGGACAGACCTCCAAATGTTTCTGCACACCTAGGGGGCTGTAAAGAGAGGGTTCTTGGTTAGGCAGGATTCCCTTTGGGGTGGCCTCCCCTTTGGAAGCAGACAAGAGGGGCGGGACAGGGAAGGGCAAAAGAAGAGAATGGAGCCCTCCAGCGTCCTCCAGCAGGGGGGTACGTTTGCTGAGGACTAGCTCCCCGGGAGGCGTGAGGATCGGGCAAGTCCAAGGGCATTCAAGCCCAAATCGGGGTACCTGGATTTGACTGGGTGGCAGCCCTAGGCCAAAAGGTCTTTGCAGATTTCTGGAGCAGGGGGTCCATTCTGCCCTGGCCACGGTCCATTACTCCCGAGTTCCCAATCCTTGAGCCCCTCTTGGAGCTTTGCCCAGGACCAGAGGGGCTCGGGCATTCTGTGATCCCCAAGACAAGGACCTGCCAGATGTATGGGACCTGCCACCCCTTCTTAACACGCCCCAGCTCATTACTAGTCTCACCCCTGGGCCTTGAAATAAACCTTCCCTGCCCCCCCCTCCCGGTCTCTGGTCCTTTCTCAGGACTCCAGGGGGCGTTACTCCACAGCCTTGGGAGATGGGCTGGAGGTAGCACGGCAGGGCTGAAGTGGGCAGCTCAGAGGCAGGTCCTGGGCCTGAGGTTTTGCTGTAGTTGTGCTCTGCCAGTTCTGGGGAGACTGGAAGAGAGAGGCGCGCTCTGAGTACATGGGCAGAGGAGGCAATGGCTCCAGAGATCTAGCCTCTTTACCCTTCCGTTTCCAAAGGTAGTTTTCTGGTGTCTGCAAGTCAGCCAGCTTCCTCCCCAACCTTAGTTGCAATGCGATTCCGAAGGTTGAGAAATGGTGGAGGTGCGTCTAGGGGCTCAGCTGAACAGGGGGTCATGTTCCTGGCTAACCTGTACCCCACTTTTCATCCATAGGGCCAAGCCCCACCCCCCAGCACGAGAGCCCTCCTGTACTTCAGCCGACTCTGGGAGGTAGGAGAAGTCTCACTTCTGACTTTTGGAAGACCTGGCGATTCTGGTCATCCTGTCCCTCCCCACGCCACCCTCAGCCCCAGCCAACCAGTCACCAAGTCCCCCTTTTATTTTTGAGTCGGTAATCACACCCAAGTCTTAGCAACGATACCACCTCAAAGCCAAAGTCCTCTAATGCCCAACCATACCTGGCTCCCTGGCCCGTTCGTTCTTTCACGGGACCTTGAAACATTCCCAAGAAGCTGCCCCCCGCGCCCCCCCCCGCCCCCGTCTCCACTGGCCCACTCATGGCTCCTTCTCCCTCCAGGATTTCAAACACAACACTCCTTTCTTGAACTGGAAAGAAATTACTCAGGTAAGGGGGGACATAACCTCTTGTTTGGGGGCCAGGAGGCTCAGTGCCAGAGACACGGGTTCTGGGCTCTTGAGTGCTTGAGTATTCTGTCTCCTGAGGGCAGGTGCCTCCCTCGGTCCCACTCGCCTCCCCATATGCAGTGCTGAGTGGGGGTGGGGTGGGAGAGACGCGTGAGGCTTGAGGAGTGGGGTGGGAGGCCCTTCCGGGATAAATGTCAGCGGTCACGGGCTGGCCTAGGGGTAGCCAGCCTGCCTTTCGGGCGCGACCGTGAAGCCGCCTACTGCCTGGGTTCTGCTGCTGCCCCTGCTGGGCATGGCCTGGCTCGGACACACCCACAGCTGGGTGGGTACTGCAGGGTGGGCAGGTGGAGGGCACCCGAGGAGGGAAGAAGGGACCTGGAGCTGGTGCTGGCCCTCAGGTGCTGGAGAAGGGGCACTGGGGGGAAAGCTGAGGGAAAACAGGAGGCAAGTATATATGGGGGGGTGCTCAGGCCATGGTCAAGGGCAGGCAGGGACAGAGGGTCTGAATAGCTGGGCCTGGGAAGCATGGGCAGGACCTCTGGGTCCTACTTAACACCGGGCCTTGAATCTGCATGGCCGGTCACTTTGGGAACCAGGTCATCGTGGGCACCAAGGCGGGGGCAGCCCACTCGCTGACTGGATGCTGGATGTGGGGGGCCACGCAGAGGTGGTCCAGGCCTTCCAGCTGGGTGTTCTGTCCTGCATGCTTCTTGATTCCCCAGGAAATTCTAGAAATTAGATTTTTAATTGTTCTCAACTACTTTAATTAAAAAGGGTAGACCATGGAAAAAATCGAGGCGCTGCTGGGGATCCACCAGTTTGTCCCATTGTGTTAGCATTAATGTGAGGTTCAAATTCAGTGTTCAGCGCGGAGAAGAGATAAGTCAACCGTGTGTGTGTGTGTGTGTGTGTGTGTGTGTGTGTGTGTGTATGTGTGTAGGGGCTTCCTAGCAGGGATGTGATGGTGGCAGGAACTAAACAGGAACTAAGTCTTCCCTAGGACTTAGAATTGTCCCCTGGCCTTGATGGGGGACGGGGCAGCCGTGTCTCAGCAGAGCGACACCAGCGGCTTCCTCTGGCTTCTCCTCTTTCTCTCCTTTATCCCAAAGCTAACCTAACGCTCCTCTCAGCCTCTCTGGATAACAGCCTCTCCCTCCTGGGGCCCTGTAGAGAGCAGCATTTGTGACCAGGGTTTCAGGGCCCACGAGGGGAACAGGTCCTGGCGTGGGTGAGGCGTGGGAGCTCTCTGGGCTGCCGGGCTGTGCCCCAGGGGGGCCCGCGTGGGCAGCGCTCGCCTGTCTTTCCAGCTCAGCCTCAGGCCAGCACTGCCAGGTGCATGGGCAGGGGTGGTGTTGCCAAAGCCCGTCCTCTGCTCTTGCTTCCCATCACCAACATTGAGTGTGGAAATACGTCCTTTATCTATCTGGGCCAGCAGCTTCCTCGCTGGCCACCCCTGGAGGCCGTGCTGATCACGGACTGTGGACACGGATGGTGTGGGGTGGGAGGGCAGAGCCCAGGAGCAGGGTGCTGGAGCTCTGCAAGCCTGGCCAGGCCTGAAGGGCCTTGGGGCACCCTCAAGCGGCTCCCCCTCCCTCCAGGGTGCTGAGACGGCGTCTCTCCATAAGCGGTCAGGCGGTCCAGATCAGGTGAGCCTCCCTGCCTTCCGACTGCCCTTGAAGGCCTTTGGCGCCTCTCTGCCTTGTTCCTGGGTCTGGCCAACCTGCAATGCTTTCTCCTTCACACTTCTGTTCCCTCTGTTCTCAGGCTGGCCCACCATGGATGTCTTCAAAGGTGCGTGATCTGCCACCTGGCCACCAGGTACAAACTCCCCTTGTTTCCCTCGCTTTCCACCCTCCCCTCCCAGGTAACCCTGGAGGGGCACTGAGAGAAGGAGAAGGCAGGGCCATTTGTGTTAGGACCATCTGAGAGAGGGGAGAGTGTGGACTCTGGTTGATCTGGAAGAGATTCTAGAAGACACAAGACACAGGAAGGGAGGAGGCAGGGGCTTTGAGAGAGCCCCAGCCAGGGCAGGAGGTGGGATGTTTATTCTAGAGCAACAAATCTTCATCCCTTCTCTCCTCCCCCTGCCCCACCCCACGCACCCCTGCTGGCTTCCACAGAATGATAATCACAACCAGGAGAACTCCACCCCCTCTGGGGGGCAGCACCTTGCCGGGAGCAGCAACGAGGTGAGACTTGCCACTGGTTCTCTAGTAGCGTCTCCTCAGTGGGGAGAGGGAGGAGGCTTCACTGCCTGGCTCCTTGAGGAAGGTTAGCCAAGGCCCCATCCTATTGCTGAGGAAAGTCCTGCCTCTCCGGCCCTGTGTCTGAGGACACCCGGGCTCCCTGAGGGTGGCAGCACACTCAGCCACGCAGGAAAGGGGGGCAGTGGCTGTATCACATGTCACAGAGAAAATGGGGAACAGTAGCCTCTCCAAGAGGAACAAGCAGCGCCCAGGCAATCCCAGGACCCGCCCAGAGCAGACAGCCTTCCTCTGTCCAGTCACCCAGCTCAAGGGCTGGCCTTGGGGGTGGGCGTGGGGGTGGGGCAGAGGTGGACACACAGGCACTTGGGGGACTCTAGCCCAGTAACGAACTCTCGGTTGGTGGGAAAATAAACACTTTACTCCTTCATGGAAATCCCAGGGGGAAATATGAGAATTTTGTTTTGTTCAGTGGCCAAGAGAGCAACCTTATCAATTCAGTAAACGAATGTGCTGAATACTTACTAGACCGGTAAGAAAATACAAGTATTTCCCTCCATCTCTCAGAACAATAAAGCCCCTGCCCTCGGGGAGAGGACTTCTCCTGAGACACTGTCCGCTGACTGAAAGGAGGTGAAGATGCTGTTAATACTAACTGTGGGTATCCATTTGGGCAATTTCCCACCACCCGGCAGAAGGAGGGAGACCTTCTTAAACTCTTTCCGCCCCCCTTGGTCAGTGTGTGCTGAGGGGCCACGGTCAACAGCTCTTGGGTAAAATGTACTCAGGTGATAAATCTGCTCTGAAAAACAATATCCCAAGGGCAGAATGCCCACGGCCCCACCACAGGGTCCCTGAAATCATCCTGGTCTGAGCCTGCCCCTGCCATCAGGCCCTCAGGCCCTGAGGACAGGGCAGGGTACAGGGCGGATGTACCCCCCACATCATCTCCTCTGATCCCGTCTTCTCTCTGCAGGGGGAAAACCCATCACTTACTTCTTTGGTAAGTATCGGGGCTGAGAAAACCCAGCTCCTGAGCAGAGACGTCAGAAGCCAGAAGGTGGGCAGGGCAGCCCCAGGCTCATCAGACTAGGTCACTGGGGTCCCCACATCACCCCCTCTGATCCCGTCTTCTCTCTGCAGGGGGAAAACCGAGTTACTTTCTCGGTAAGTATTGGGGCTGAGAAAACCCAGCTCCTGAGCCAAGATGTCTGAAGCCAGAAGGTGGGCAGGGCAACCTCAGCCCCATCAGGCTTTCTCCTTGTCCTGCAGGCTTCCCGGGCACAACCTGGCCTCTTGCAGTGGGTGAAGTTTTGGTAGGTAAGTGGCAGACGGAGACCTGCAAGGCTGCATCTGGGAGCTGAGGCCTAGTCACCCCTGGGGGGCAGAACTGGGGGCCTGGTATTGCCTTTGCTCTGGGGCGCTCTAAAGGTTTTAAGGGGAAGGAAACCCCAGTGTGGGTATGGAGAGAGAAGGAAGGAATGCTCTGCCCAGAAGGTCTGTCAGAGGGGGGACCCTCAGGGGGAACAGGAGAAATTGGCGCTAGATTAAGGACAGGGGGCTGGAGAGAGACAGGCCTTTCAGATGTAAGGCCCTGAAGCAGGAAGATGGGTGTCCCAGTGGGAAGGAGTTAACAGGCTCCTTTGGCCGAACTGCTGGATTTGTTTTAAGGGGAGATAAATGAGGGGATCTGCTGAGAAATAAGGAGGACACGGGGGAGTGTGGGGTTCATGGGCACCCAGTGCAAACTCGGGAGTGGCCCACTCTACCATCTGCTCTTCTCTTTTCTTCTAGAAAATGACGTCCAGTGAGGACCGAGGCCCTGGGAGGCATCCCCTGTAGCCAGCCTGGTCTGGGCGCCGACACCTCAGCTTTTCCTCCATTGGGGCCTGGTCTGCCTGCCCCTTGTTCCTTCCTGCCCTGCGGCGGTGACTTCACCACCGCCCGGGCTCTTTGGCCAAACCAACCACTTTCTTCACCTACTTGTGACCTGAAGCCCTGGTGACGATTCTTCAGGTGCCTCCTCCTTTTGTATTTCTCTGTGGAAATAAAACATAAATCTTGTTTTCCCGCGAATGTCTTGAATTTTTTCCTTTACTTATTTTTTTAGATTTTATTTATTTTTGCATAGAAGAACTGGGATGTTACACCAGAGGTGCGGGGCAGGGGGTGGGAGGTGGATGAGAGGATTCACCAGAGACAGAGTGGGGAGTAGACCAGGCAGATCGACTGAAGTACCCTGCTGAGGGGAGCAGTGGGTGGGGCAGGAGAGGTCTGCTGGGCCATGTGGGTCAGCTCCCTGGCTGGGGATCGAACTCAGGCCACAGTGGTGATAGCACTGAGACTTAACCCCCAGGCCACCAGGGAGGTCTGAATTTTGTCCTTAAATACTACACTGATAGCCTGGATCTGGAGGTTGAGGAGGGGTTAAAGGCAGGTAATCTCCCTGAGCTGGGCTGAGAGGGGTAAGAGCTGGCTTGTCCTGCATGAAGTAGCTGGCTGATCGATCTTAGCCTCAGTTTCTCCAGGTGTGAAAAACTATCTTTGCCCAACTGAGATCTATGTAGTGGACTCGTAGCACTTGAGGTGGTCAGAGGTGTTTGAGTAAGTGGCCTAAAAAGGCAGCAGGAAGCTATTCAAATCAGGACCAGGAGGTGGGAGGTCAAGAGGCCTTTCAAAGAGACCAGTGGGAGGGTGGGGGAGCGGCATGGACTAGGAGGGAGGGGCAGGAGGAGAATGTGCCTCAGCCTGGTAGATGCGCGTGGATGAAGGCTGGGCTGGGGAGGGTTGTTTGGCGTGTTAGGAAGCCGGGGGTTGGGTAGATTAGGCTCATGCCCAGGACGTCATGCGCAGGTGCTCCACGGCTCCAGGAGCGGGGCGGGCTCTCCTGCATAACATACCAGGGAGCCAGGTTTATCACAAGCCGGGAGCCCCAGACAGGGCAGCAGAGGCTGCAGTCTCTGTGCCAAAGTCCCAGCAAGCCCCACAGTTTGCTCGAATTAAGGAACCCCACATCCCGACATCCCTGCAGCGCCAAGGAGGAAAAGGAGGACGTGAAATGTGCTCTCAGTCCAAGTGACTCCCTCTGAGACTGCAGGTTCCCTCAGGCCACGACCCCTGTCTGCCTAGGCCATTGTTCCACCCCCAGGGCCTCTGGGGCACAGGCCTGGCTTGTGAAGATTTCAAACAATTAGTGAAGAAATGCAAGAAACCTGGCCCAGCACTGACTTGAGGAACTAACTTGCCTAAGCCCAGCTGCTGGGAGAAAGAGGAGGACGCCTGCTGCCGCCTGCAGCCTCTCCTCACTGGGAGGCATCGGAAATAGCCGGAACCCAGATCTCCGCCAGCCAGCCGTTGGGGGATTGAGGGAGAAGCTGAGGTGGTCATCGTGGTTCTGGACTCCTGGGGCACTGCTGGCCCAAAGGCTGAGAGCACCCCTTTCAAGTTGGGAGAGCCACCCAAAGCAGGCCAAGGTCCTCTGTGTAAAGCGCCAGCTAATAAAAGGGCAGTTCAGGGCTTTCTCCACCTGGGCCTCTGACGCCGCTTCCTGACAGCGCGACTTTCATTTTTACCCTAAAATCTATTTTCCCATAACCACCAGGGAGAAGGACCTATTCAAAACCCATCATTAGCTTTTCATCCGTTCCAGAATAAAATCGTGGCTCCTCGCCATGCTCAGGATAACCTAGCTCCCTCCCCCACGTGCCCCTGGCCCTGCTGGAGAACTTAGAAACTGGGTTCCCTGCTCCTGGAACCCTGGATCTTTAGCAGGTTGGCGCATTCTCTGCTTTAGGTCTAAATTCCATCCTCCCTCCCTGCTGCAGCCTCAGCAAGGACACCTGCCAGTCACTGTCACATTGTCCTGTTTTATTTTCTTTGTCGGAGGCCGGCTCCGACCGAGGTTGGGTACCCGGGGGTGGTGGGGAAAGAAGGTGGGGAGCGAGAGACAGCACAACCAGAGAGTCTGATCAGGCCGTTCCACTTTATTATTGGAGAACAGGGTTTTTAAAGCATAAGAAGAATTAACTACCGGCAATGACAGGGTGATTACAGATATTCAAATACATAAGCAATTACAGTTTGAGGGGAAATCAAGGAACTTCTGAAGAATGTCTCTTATCTGAG
>PVIJ01016689.1:0-31896 GCA_004024925.1 Scalopus aquaticus | reverse complement strand
CAGATACCCCAAGATTCCTCCTAGAGTGAAGCTTCAAACTGGGCTGAGGACCCAGAATTGAATGGTGGTGTGTACTCATATTTGCATAATGCACCTCCAAACACACCGTTGACCCAGGGAGCTGGGACTGATGAATGTCCCTCGCACACACCAGCACCAGCTCTGAGCTCAGGGCACTTTGGGGAAGGGGCCTCAATCCGACTCCCCCATCTCACTCACTGCCTAGTTTCATTGCAAGCAGCCTGTATTGGAATCCTTGACACGGACAGGCAAGGATTTGCAGGGCTTCTGCGTCACGGACAGGGCTTCTGACTCCGCTGCGTGGCGGAGAGGGCATCCGCAGCGTCGGCACCGGGCACTTACTTCATCACGCTGGTGAGCAGCGCGCGTGGGATGGTGACACGGGACACCGAGTGTGCAACAGGGCTCAGAGCGGTGATAGGAAGGGACAGTGCTGACCCCCATCCTGACCACAAATGCCCACTGAGCTCTCCTCTCACATGGCCCAGGCCCCCTCCATCATGCAGGGAGCCTGCCGGTGACTCCCAACCACACAGACATTGTGGGCTCAAGGGAGAAGCCCTTTGGGTGGAGATATGTGCAGGTTGGACACTTTTGCAGAAATCAATAAAGTTCTCATCCAGCCCACGGGCCCCTAGAGGACGCCAACTGAGCTAACTGGGCCAGGGCAGAGGCGGACCCACAGACTGTTCATCTGTGAAAAGCGGGGGAAAGCAATGTACCCTCCCAAACCTGTCTGCAGTGCCCTCCTGGTGTGAGTGTGTGTGTGGGGGGGGTGTTGGCTGGAGCAGAGTGTCAGGCCTTGTCGTTTCATGCGCAGAGTGGCTCTCACTTTGAGTGCCATGGAATATTCTGCAAGAAGAAAATGAGGAAAATGAAGAATGAGAAAATGAGAACATGAGAAAAAGAAGAAAAAGAGAAATGAGAAGAAAATGAGGTTCTTAACATGCCAGGGCAACCGTTGCTGCTCCATCTTCATGTCTAATTTCAGTTCTTCATGGAATTTATTATTATAATGAATAAATTTCCCCCTGACTCACGCTCACTCAACTCACCGGCCTCCTCAGGCATTTCTGTTTTTGATGACGTCCGTGAAGAAATCTGGAGTGCTCCCAGGGCTCCTCCATCACCTGCCTGAGTGAAGGAGGAAGACCCTCTGAATGACTGAAGAGAGAATGTGTGATCACAGGGAGACCCCTGGGACTAGGATTTGGGGACATTGGCCAGGTGAAAGCAGAGAGGAAACGGGGTTGTTTAGGACATTGGTTGTGGTTTCTGCATTCAGCTCCCTACGCATTCAAAACAACTGTGGGAACATTAAACTCTCACATTTAATTGTTATTAACCTAAGACAGTGAGTAAATCCGGGAGTACCATTTTATTTAAAATACCAACAAACTGTATGGGAACTAAGACAAAAGTCAGACAAAAAAAAAAAAAGACACAGATATACAAAACCTAAACTCTTAATGTTAAAGAGCTCCATAAGTAACTTCAAGAAATAAGTTACAGTTCACAGTGGTGTCAAGTTTTCCAAAGCCTTTTCTTACAACCAATCACTCAATCTGAAATAATCTGTAAACAAAACCAAATGCATGAAACTATATTTTGAAATATTTGTTCTATTGAATACGCCACTGAGGTTATTCCTAGAAATTCCCATTGTGTGGCATTTTCTTGAGCTTCCTCTAAATCCCTTCACAACTCAACTGGCCCATCTTCTGTGGCACATGACTGGCTGCACATTTAGCTTTTTGTATAATGTGCTCAAAATGGCTCTAAATGTACTTGTTTGAACCTGATGACAGCAACCTCATACAATGTGGGGAACCACGGTCCCTAGGGTCAGAGCCTGCACATGTGAATGGAGACTTTTTTTGGTGAGTGGCAGACACCAGCTGGGCTCTCAGGGCTTTGGGCCATGGTGAGTGTGTCCTGTGGCCAGAAGGGGGCGCTGAGGTACCGCCCTATGTCCATACACAGCAGTTAAGTGAAGGTCTCACACCAAGGAGCCTGGGCCTGGGCACTGGGACTTACACTGCCTGATGGGGACTCAAAACATGTGTCCTGTCTTGCTTAGACCAGTCCCCTGAGCAGGGTTGTGTGTGGTGGCAGCAGGTGCTTCCTCCCAGGGGTCTCCCAAGGGTGAATCAATCCTCTCTTCAGTGCGGGGTGTGAGCTGAGCTCCAGCAGCAGGGCTCAGGGAGGGGCTGGGCAGTCCCTGGGTGGAGCCCCATTTGCATGCACAGCCCCTCCTGTGGCAGAGGGTGGGCAAGAAAAGGAGGCCTGGGGCAGCCCAGCCCTGTGGGCTCAGGGCCTGAGAGCACCATGGCCTGGACGCCTCTGCTCCTCGCGCTCCTCTCTCTCTGCACAGGTGGGGACGGGCCTGGGGACACCACGTAGCACTCCAGCCTGTATGAGCCCCTTGAGTAGAGCCCTGAGAATCTTTGCTATGGTTGCTATTCCCATAAATATCTCTCTGTACTTGCAGGTTCCCTCTCCCAACCTGCGGTGACTCAGCCGCCCGCCCTCTCTGCTTCTCCTGGGGCAACAGCCAGACTCACCTGCACCCTGAGCAGTGGACTAAATGTTGGTAGTTACAGGATGTACTGGTACCAACAGAAGCCAAGGAGCCCTCCCCGGTACCTCCTGCGCTATAAATCAGACTCAGATAAGCACCAGGGCTCGGGGGTCCCCAGCCGCTTCTCTGGAGCCAAGGACACCTCGGCTAACGCAGGGCTCCTGCTCATCTCGGGGCTGCAGCCTGAGGACGAGGCCGACTATCACTGCAGTATATGGTATAATTCACAGTGTTCACAGTGCTCCAGACCCAGGGGGAAGTGAGACAAAAACCTCCCCATGCTCTGCTCTGCTCACAAAGGCAGCCTGGGAGGGTTTTTGACACCAGACACGGGTGTGCTCCCACCCTGCAGGGACAGAGCCCCATGCACAGTGCTCAGCCCTCGGCAGAGACCCTCAGGATCTGGGCCTGTCCATGTCAGCAGAGACCTGGCCACAGCGCCCATCCCCTGTTGCCCCAGGTTCAGGTCCCTTCTCCGGGGAGGACTTAATCTTTGACTCCTCAGCTTTGAATGGGAGATCAGGACATTGTCTCTTTCATTGTGTTTTGGGGATTAAATTAAGTCATCATGCGAAATATTTCATGTATGGCCAAATTCATTGTCTTCACTCACCCCACCTGTCCTAGGATCAGCTGCTTGAGGATGTCCTCTTCCTAATCCTCCTTGACCCCGGCTCTATTCCTTTCCCCCCATCCCCATGACTTACCCATGAGGCAGGGAATGTAAAGAGAACTGGGCAGATGAGGACCCACAGCCTGTGCATTTATGAAAAGCGGGAAAGCAATGTATGCCCCAAAATGTGACTAAAGTGCCCTCGTCTGTGTGAATATGGGGAGGGTGGGTGTGGAGATGGAAAGTCGGGTCTCGTAGCTTCATAAGCAAAGTGGCTCTTAGTTTGCTTGACATGGAATATTCTGCAAGAAGAAAATTAGATTTCTTAACATTCTAGGGCACCTGGTGCCACTCTATTTTCATGCCTAATTTCAGTTCTTCAGGCATTTATTGATTATGGCCTCTGATAAATGTTCCCTCTGACCACACTGACTGTACTCACTCATGCCTCCTCAGAATTTTTGTTTTGTGGTGTCATCTGATCATGAAATCTGGTCCACCCCCAAGGCTCCTACATTTTCCTGCCAGTGTGGCTGGGCTGCCTTAACAGGAGGGGCTCAAAGCGTTACTTACCCCTGTGGTCCCTTCTGGAGAAGACAGAGGCCTGGCCTCATCCCCTCCATGCAGAGCCCTTCGCCCCTGACATTCCACACCTCCAACAACGCGGAGTAGCTCAGCTTTCATGGCCCTTTGCACACGTGGGATGTTTAAATGCACATGAGCGTAGGCTGCTGTGCAGACACCTTGGCTATGGGTCTGGGATGGGGGGGTGCTGGTGGGGAGGGCAAACCTTGAGCCCCAGGATCTACATGTCTTCTGTAGCAGAGGCCGCTGTGTTTGGGTCCCTTCTCCTGCCCCCCCCCCCAAATGACAGCTGTTTTAGCCTCCCATTGTCCTACAGAGGTTCTTCCAACTCACAGAGCTGATTTATTTCCTATGACTTCAGGTCTCTCTTCTCTCAGCTGGATGCTGGCTAAAGTAGAAGGCCGTGGTTGTACATCGAAAAAGCAGGAGATTTGCATGGAGACCTCTCACCTACAGGATCAGGGGGACATACAAAAGTTTAGTGGGCTCAGGACAGGAATAATATCAAGGGAGCATCACCTCCATAACCCAGGCTCCCCTCCTCCTCACCCTGCTTGCTCTCTGAACAAGAGCTGCCTAAAAGAAATTCAGGGACCCCACCTGCATGTCAACTGGGAGAGGACACCTCTCTCCGCCTGAGAAGTGTCATTGCTTTTGTTTAATGAACAATAGTTTGGAGACATTATAAATGTCTGCACCTGCCAGACCATAGACCAATGAAGTGATGTGGTGCTTAGGATTGTTTTCTCATTCAGTGAGGAAGGGGGTGAGGGATAAAGAGGAAGATTATACCAGGTGAGTCTTAGTGATATGATTGAGGTGGGATGAGAAGTGAAGAAAGTTTGGATTATTCTGTATAGTTTGTGCTACTTCAGAATGGCTCACAATATAAATTATTAATTCTCTAATGTCTGTGAAGCTGTGGGTATGTCCCACCATGAAGAATCGTGTCCCTCAGAACAGACACTCTGTCTCTTCACTGTGCTCTCTAGTGCAAGCCCTTCCCCTCCCCCACCACCCCAGAGGGGGCGTTGGGTTGGAGCCCATAGAAGGGGCAGGAGTCAATATCTTGAAGATGGTATTTTGAAATATTTCCTGAATTATCTACTTTTGAATATGCCACTGGAGTTATTCCTAGAAGCTTTCTGTTGAGGCATTTACCTGAGCTTTCGCTAAAGCCTTTCACAGTTCCACAGGCCCAATCTCGGTGGTACCTGACAGGAGACACATCTGAATCATTTAACTTTTCATACAATGTACTCAAAATCATTCTATATGTACCTATTTCTACCTCCATGAAAGGAAACAAATAAAATGTATGGATTCACGGTCCCTACTGTCAGCGCCTGGAATTGTGAATAGACACATTTTCTTGGTGAGCTCCAGAAACAGCTGGGTACCCAGGGCTTTGGGCCATGGTGAGTGTGTGTCCTGGGAGGCGCAGGGGGCGCTGGGGACTGGGCTGTGTCCACATACAGCAGTTCAGTGAGGAAATCTACAACAAGGACCCTGGGCTGGGCGCTAGCTCCTGAGCTCCCTGATGGGGACCTAGAAGCTGTGTCCTCTGAGGCCTGGCACAGCCTCCTCAGCAAGGACCTTTGTGTAGTGGCAGCAGGTGCCTCCCCCCAGGGGTCTCCCAAAGGGTGAAGCAACCCTTCTCCTTCCTTGTGCTGTATGAGCTGAGCTCCAGCACCAGGGCTCAGGGAGGGGCTGGGCAGTCCCTGGGTGGAGCCCCAATTGCATGGTCAGCCCCCCCTGCGGCAGAGGGTGGGGAAGAAAAGGAGGCCTGGGGCAGCCCAGCCCCACGAGGGGCTCAACAGGCTCTGAGCACCATGTCCTAGACTCCTCTCCAGGAGGGCATCACCTCCAGAATCCAGACTCCTCGCGCTCTACACTGATTCTGGGGACATGGGAAGAAGAGTCCTGGGAAGATCCACCGGCCCCTTCTTCCTTCTCTTCTCTCTAGATCCCGGCATCACCAAATCCTTGTCTCTTCCTTTTGCAGGAACCTGGGCCCTGTCTGTGCTGGCTCAGTCACGTTCAGTGTCTGGGAACCGGGGCCATAAGGTCACCATCTCCCGTGCTGGAGGCAGTGACAACACTGGGGATTATAGTGTAGGCAGGTACCAACAGCTCCCAGGGACAGCTCCCAAGCAACTGATGTATAGTAGTAAAAAAGGACCCTCAGGAGTCCCAGATGGATTCTCGGGCTCCAAATCTGGCAGCTCAGCCCCCATGACCATCACTGGGCTCCAGCCTGAGGACGAGGCTGATTATTACTGCTCAAGCTGGGATGGCAGTCTCAGTGCTCACACAGCGCTCCAGGCCTGTGGGCAGTGAGACACAAACCCCCTTTCTCTTCTGCCAAGAGCAGGAACCCCCACAGCTGCTGCTGAGGCTCAGCCTGGGGCTCTGCTTCTTCTCTGCTGCTGTCCTGGCCCAGGCTCCTCCAGAGCACCCCCGGGGGCAGGCCCCTCCCTCCCTCTGCCCTCAGAGTCACTCACAGAAGCACATCCCCAGAGGAGGGGTCTCCATGGAAAGAGAGTTCTTGTCCTCCTCAGATTAGGGCTGGTTACATTCAGGCTGGCTTATATTCTCATTAAATTAAAAACGAGTAATTTGATTGAGCTCGGAGCTCCAGCTCGAGGCAGGTGAGGCAGCAGGGGCGTGGAAAAAAAAAAAAAAAAAAAACGAGTAATTTTTCTTTTTCCCTGACTGTATAATGGGACCTCATCTTCCATGCTGTGCTTGCAGAATGTCAGCCCTGCTGCTGCTGATGCTATTGTGTATCTGACACTACCTAATAGTGATTATCTTTTTAATTTCTATTTTTAGTTTGAAGTGAATCAATATAAAATTGTACAATTATATAAATGAGTCCAAAAAATTTTGTCCACAGAAAATCCTGCAAGTGATTGTTTAAACCAACACTTTCATAATCAGCAAAAACAGAAATCTGCACACGAGGTTTATCATAGCTTTAGAGTAATCACCAAAACTGGAATCAACTTAGATGGCTTCAGAAAGTGGCATTTTTGGTCAATGAGATAGTCCTCAAATTTATTGTAAGTGAACTATACAGTCACATAATACATACCCACCCATACATACACACACACACACACACACACACACACACACACACTGATATGTACCATGAATTATATTGCTAATGAAACAAAAAATGACAGAAAAGCTAACAAACTGCTTGGTCCTAATTGTATCCAATTTTGAAGAGGCATAATTCTAGAGCATACAAATATCAGTACTTCTAGGAATACAGAAGAAACCAGAAAAATTGAGCACATGAGCAGCAGAAATTAGTTTTAGAGCAGTGGGATAACTCTCTGCTGATGTAGCGGTGCTTAAATGACACTATGGAAATCGAATTACAACTCGAGCAGCAGCAGCAGCAGCAGCACAGATGCTTCATAGGACACAGAAACATTGTTGGGTCTTGTTCACTCCCAGCCCTTCTCCTCTGGGCCCAACAGGGCAGATCCATTCTGTTGTCTGTCCAGGCTACTTGTCCTCAGCGCCACAGCAATCCCCATGCTCTCCTGCGTCAGTCTCCCCATTAGTCCACCAATCTAACAGTTAGGCCATGTCAGTGAGGACACCAGGCCCACACCCCTTCCCTTCCCAGTGAGGATCTCTCTCAGGACTCAGGAGAGATACACAGGGGTATAAAATACACAGGAGTATAAAATACAAATCAGAATGGATTTGGTTGAAGAGAGCAGAAAGGAAGGTTCTCCTGGATCCCAGCACCAGCAGGGGGCGCAATGAGACCTTCCTTGGGAGTTACTGCAGGACAACATTTTCCAGCTGGGTGCCCTCTACTGACTGGAGTACTAGGGGCTGGGCGCTTGGCATCTTGTGGACACTCAGCAGCCCTATTCTCAGTAGTCCAGGACAGCCCTCTCTGCCCAGGGTCTGTGTGTGGACCTGACAGTTGCTTCAGCCCAGGCCAATGTGTGGGGGAAACTGGTACATCATACTCTCCTTTCTGTCCAGGGACACCAGATGTTGAAAGCACACAGGAGTGAGACAGTGGGTGGCACAAATTTGCATGACCAGCCCCTCTCCTTTTAGGCAGTGGGGAAGGGATAAGAAAGGCCTGAGGCAGTCTGTTCCACCTCTGTAGGGAACCAAGGGGCTGTGAGCACCATGGCCTGGACCCCTCTCCTGCTCCTGCTCCTCTGTCACTGCACAGGTAGAGCCAGGACTAAAGATCCAGAATGTCCCTAGTCCACACCAATCCCACTGGGTCCCCTGTCACCCAGGACTGATCTTCATTCTGATGTGTCTGTTTGCAGGTTCCCTCTCGCAGCCTGTGCTGACTCAGCTGCCCTCCCTCTCGGCTTCTCCTGGGGCAACAGCCAGACTCACCTGCACCCTGAGCAGTGGATTCAGTGTTGGAGATTTCAAGATACGTTGGCTCCAACAGAAGCCAGGGAGCCCTCCCCGGTACCTCCTGCGCTATAAATCAGACTCAGATAAGCACCAGGGCTCGGGGGTCCCCAGCCGCTTCTCTGGAGCCAAAGACGCCTCGGCCAATGCAGGGCTCCTGCTCATCTCGGGGCTGCAGCCTGAGGACGAGGCCGACTATTACTGTCTGACGTGGCATGGAAACTCAAAGTCTTCACAGTGCTCCAGACCCAGGGGGAAGTGAGACAAAAACCTCCCCATGCTCAGCTCTGCTCACAAAGGGTGCCTGGGAGTATCTTCCACACCCCGCTTGGGTGTGCTCCCACCCTGCAGGGACAGAGCCCCATGCACAGTGCTCAGCCCTGGGCAGGGACCCACATGTCTGGGCCTGTCCATGTCAATAGAGTCCTGACTTGCAGCGCCCATGCCCTGATGCCCCTCGTTCAGTTCCCTTCTCCGGAGAGGACTTATCTTTGACTCCTCAGCTTTGAACAAGAGATCAGGCCATTGTCTCCTTCATAGGGTTTTGGGGATTAAATTATGTCATCATGTGAATCCTTTCACATTTGGCCCCTACAGCTGCCAAATTCATTGTCTCCACTCACCACACCCGTTCTAGGGGCAGCTACTCCAGGATGTCCTCTTCCTCATCCTCCTTGACCCCTGCTCTTTCCTTTCCCCCATTCCCATGACTTACCCATCAGGCAGGGAATGTAAAGAGAACCGGTTTTCATTTGTAAAAATCTGGATTAAAACGCAGAATCTTTCAAACACTGAACAGTCATGATGGACACAGCCCTGAATTTTCTGTGTCAGTGTGAGTGTCTGTAGCATGGACACAGGGCACTCACCTCGTCTCCCTGGTGGCAGCACATGGGATGGGGACACACTTGGGCTCAGCATGGTCATTAGACTGGAGAGTGCTGACCCCCTTCCTGACCACAAATGCCCACTGAGCTCTCCTCCCACATGGGCCCAGGCCCCCGCCATTATGCAGAGAGCCCGGATGTAGCTCCCAACCACAGACATTGTGGGCTCAAGGGAAGAAGCCCTTTGTGTAGAGACATGAGCAGATTGGACATTGTTACAGATTTGAATAATGTTCTCATCCAACCATAGGCCCCTAGGGGATGCCAACTGTGCTAACCAGGCCAGGGCAGAGGAGGACCCACAGCCTGGACCTCTCTGGAAACGGGGCAAAGCAATGTGTCCTCCAAAACCTGTCTGCAGCGCCCTCCTGCGTGTGAATGTGGGGAGGGTGGGTGTGGAGCAGGGAAGTCAGGTCTTGTAGCTCATGAGCAAAGTGGCCCAAGCTTGAAGACATGGGATATTCTGCATAAAAGAAATGAGGTTTCTTATACTTCTAGGGCACTTGTTTCTATTCCATTTTCATGCCTAATTTCATTTCTTCATGGCATTTATTGATTATGGCCTCTGATAAAGTTCCTTCTGGCTCACACTGCCTACACTCCCCCTGTCTCCTCAGAATTTTTCTGATTTGCTGTGACTTTTGGATGGATTCTGCATAGCACCTCAGGACTCCTCCCTCTTTCTGGTGGAGTCTCCTTTACAGCAGGGGCCACAGCCTTGTCCCTGTGGGCACTTCTGGAGAACACAGAGGCCTGGCGCCATTCCCTTCACTCACCCCTGACATTCCACACCTCCAACAACGCGGAGTAGCTCAGTTTGTTATGGCCCTTTGCACAGGTGGGATGTTTAAATGCAGTGAGCTTAGGCTGCTGTGCAGACACCTTGGCTATGGGTCTGGGATGGGGGGGTGCTGGTGGGGAGGGCGAGCCCTGAGCACAGGATCTACACGTCTCCAGGAGCAGAGGCCGCGGTGTCTGGGCCCTGCTCAGTCCCCACTAGCTGAGAGCTTGAGCGCCTCCCTTTCCTGCAGAGACCCCCCAACTCACGGTAGTGACTCATTTCCTACCACTTCTGGTCTCCCTTTACTCAACTGGATCATGGCTTAAATAGATGAGCTGTATGTTATATATACTTTATATATATATATATTTATATATATATTTATGTATATATATAGATATTTATGTATTTATGTATTTATGTATTATATATAGATATATAATGAAATATTATCTATATCTCTATATAATGAAATGTCACTCAGCTACAAAAAAAGATGAAATTTTGCCAGTGTGACCACTTGGATGCACCTAGAGAGTATTATGGTAACTAAAACAAGTCAGAGAATGTAAGATAAATACTGAATGATTTCAATCATATATGGAACATAAGGAAACAAACAAACAAAACAAAACTTTCCCATACTGAGGACAGTCTGGTGGTTACCAGAAGGGAAAAGATTGGGGGGTGGACGGAAAAGGAAAGGAACAGATGGACAATGATGGATGGAAACTAACCCTTCCTTGTGGACACGATGTGCTGGACATGTAGGTTGAATTATGATGACGTACACCTGGCACTTAAACACCGTTATAAACCAGTTACCTCAATAACTATATTGAAGGGAAACAGGCTCTGTCCTGTCACTCCATGAGCAGCTGTTAGAGATGGATGCTATTAAGAGGGGGTGATATAGGATGAAAGACACAGAAATGGCCTCAATGAGCAGTCTTTCCTGGAGCCAGGGGCCCAGCAGAGCACAGAGTCCCTCTGGTGGTGAGCGCAAGCACTGCCCAAAGCAGGAACACAGGACATAACCTTTGGAACTTTAAAGCACCAGCTCTCCTGGCTACAGGGGGACAAAGGAACAGAATCTGCAGGACACAGGGCTTTCACTCAGCCTGGAAGCTTGTCTGGTCTCCTGATGTTCGCTTTGGTCTTTTACTTTCCGGAGAAGAGATTTAGGCCTGAGGTTCCCCAGGACTTGGGTGATGATTTGGTGAAAGATGTCACCTCATCACTAAGTGTCTCCGTCATCGAGCACCCACTGCTGTGTCTGAGTTTCCAGCATCTGCTTCTTTCAAGAACTCCCCAGAGACAGCAGAGTGACCCTGGGGCAGGAGGAGAGAGGAAGCTGATATGCATGAAGCAACTTCTCCCCCAATGGGTCCAGAGGCATGAAAGCCCCGAAGACACTGCACTCCAGCCCAGGACTTAAGGAGGCCTTGTCCCGGGAGTGTCCCCGCTGGCCTGGACGGTGCTTCTTCTCGGGCTCCTCACTTGTCCTTCAGGTCAGGGGAAGGGACTCCGCCTCCTGGGGGTTTGGGGGAACACATAAAGGCAGGATGACCCTGATCTCACAACCAAAAGCAGGATGACCCTGACCCTGATAACAAAACCTGTCTCGTTCCTGTCATGTCAGGGGCTGGTTCTCAGACTGTGACCCAGGAGCCATCACTGTCAGTGTCTCTAGGAGGGACAGTTCCACTTACCTGTGGCCTTAGCTCCGGGAGGGTCTCTACTGGTAACGCCCCCACCTGGTTCCAGCAGACCCCAGGCCTCTCCACGGGCTTATCTGCTACACAAACAGCCTTCCCTCCGGGCTCCCAGATGGCTTCTCTGGCTCCATCTCTGGGAACAAAGCCGCCCTCACCAGCACAACGGCCCACACTGAGGATGAAGCCGAATATTTTGTTCACTCTGTATGGGCAGTAACATTTACACAGTGATGTGAGCCCATGGGGAAGTGCAGCCAAAACCTCCTCATGGCCGGATGGCTCAGCCTCAGAGGGAGGAAAGAGAAAGGCTGAAGGTGAATCCTCCAGGGGGAGGGAGGCTCTGTGACCCTGAATGAGCTGCTTCACCCCTGTGCCTCCTCCCGCCCCAGGCTGTGTGCGTCCCCAGTGTGACTCCTCTGAGGCTGGGCCTCCTCCCTCCCTCTCTGCCCGGCTTACAGGGAGGGGGCTGTTCCAATTGTGTGACCCACCAGGTGCCACTCTCCCACCCCACCAGCCCCAGGGCGACTTCTTATTCAAAGAGCACTAACAGCTACACCCTGCCCTCATCTGTGAATTAACCATGCAGAGAAATGAACATGTCCTTTTGGGGTGACATGGGAAATTTACTGGGAGCTCCTGGAAATGCAATGCCTCCTTTCAACCTGCTGAGAAGAAGCCCGTGCTATGAGCCAGGATCAGCTTTATCCAGCATCCAGGAGACTTGTCTGAACATGAAAGATGTTCTACCTCTACCTCTATTGCTATCAAATCATTCCTGAGAATTTCTGTATAAAATGTCATGACAGTAACATTCCGTAACACAATCTACCCCAACTTAGCCTTCAAAAGTCCAAGACCTTCAGAAACAGATATGAAGTCTACATGTGTGAAATCTGTGGCTCTCTGTTGCTCAGTGAGTGACTTTTCTCCTAGCAGACATGTGTTGAATTCGCTTCCAAAAACCTGCATGTGTCCTGAGCTGACTCCCTGGAGCCAGATGGGGGATAAAGGGCTGGGGGTTCTACCTCCTTATGAACCTGAGGCCAGAACACTGTGCTGTGACAGAGAGAACAGATGTGAAATCTATGTTTATTTTATCCTCTCTATAAAAAAGTCATTAAATCTTAACAATTTAAATTTTATTAAACGAATAAGATTTTTATATGAAAAGAATGTGGTGAAGATTGTTAGATATGTCTGTAAAATCTCTTCAAGTTTTCTTAAATGTAAAATTATTACAAAATTAAAAGTGTTCAGTCAAACACACAGAGGGATTTTTTTTTTAAAAGAATTCCTTGCTCCCTCCCTGAGCTGAGGCGTCAAAGTGTAACTTCATTGCTGTGAGAGGCATGGGCCCTCCTGGGAATCTTTCCATGGTGAAACCATGATGTATACTATGTTTTATTGTTATGGTCTTTAAAATAAAATATTTTGAAGATACATTCATTTGCCCATTCATTTATTCATTTATTTAGCTAAAATTTAGCTAAAAATTTAGGTAAGTTTAGCTAAATTTGAAAAACAGTATATCTTTGCTGGTATTTATTTATTTTGAGGGTTGTATGAATGATCTCCACAAAGTAGGCAAGCAGACATCCTCAGCCCAATTATTGGACTAAACCATTAAGAACAGGAACCAGGAGGATTTCCAGTTTGGGTCCACATGAACAGTCTGTTCTCAGATCCTCTCATGCATAGAAACTCCTGGACATAATGCAACAAACACATGTAGCTGACAGGAGGGGGAGGGGAGGAGGGCAGGCTTCCTACATACTCAAGAGTGTGAGGAGGAGCACCCACTCATGTTCAGGGGTCCCATCACCTCCCCAACATAGGGCCAGAGGATGCAGAATCTGCCAACCCTGACCACCAGAAGTACAGTAAAAAAATTATAAAAGACTCTAAGAAATCCTGCCCCTAGCCAGTGAGTTTGAAATCAGTTTATCTAACCAGAGGAAATCATTTTTACAACCGCCCCCCTCCCCCGCCCCAGCACTCTCTCCCTAAAAGAACCTACACCCTCATCCAGGGGTCCTCACTGTGCTGAGCAAGACCTTTCTCCACGCCCTCCTAGCTGGAGTGGGCAGCGTGCCATTGCCCATCTGGGTGATGGCTGAGTGGAAAGGTGAGCTCTGTCTTATCAGAGCATCACAGGACTGAGTGAGGCAGTGCCAGTACTGGGGAGTCAGCTCCCACCTCTCCCCACCCATGATTTCTGCAGGTGCAATGGGGAGATGAACTTCAGCCCCATCTCTCAGCAGCGAGACTGAGTGAGGTGGTGTGGGCAGAGCTGGTCTGTCCTCCCGTAGCCCCGTAGGTGTGTGGGACCCATGAGGGCTGAGCCTTGACACCCGCCTGGTACTCACAGCACTAATAGAGGGTGGGAGGCAGGGCGCTGGCTCTGCAATTGCCCCCTTCCCCATGCCGGTATCAGTGAGGTCATGGAGTCCAGTGGGAAGCTGAGGCTCCACCCTCGCAGCAGCAAGGCAGCTTAGTTCAGCCTGCAAGCCCTCCCTGAGGTCAGCCCTGCTGGTCTCGCACTGCACGTGATGGAGCTGGTTGGTGACAGCATATCCCTGCTTTCCTGGGAAGGCGTTGGGCGGCTCAGCAGTGGGAGTCAGGGCTTCACCTTTGCTGGGACCAGTGGGAAACCGGACCCGCCCCCTTACCCTCTGCAGCACTCCCACAGGAGTATTACCTGTGGAAGTGTAACAGGGGCCCTGTGGTACCCAAAAGCCTCAGGGCATGACCAGCTTTGCAGACCCAGCGCAAGCCCAGGACCAGGGAGGCTTCACTGAGGTGCTGCCTGAGCAAGCTGGACATGGCGACTGACCCAGTGCCAGCTGGATCTGAGCCCAGGCCTCTCAGTATGTGGCTGTGGGGGCTGTGGTGCTTTCCTTGCACCACAGCCTTCGGGCAGCCCCTCCTCCAGCCCAGAACATGCTGCCTGCAGTCAGTGCCTAAGCTGCTCTCACAGAGACAGACTGTGGCTCCAGGTGGTGTTTTCTCCACCTCCACTATCCCAGGTATGCAACCCCACTCCATGGGGGCAGCAGGGGCAAAGTGTCCTGGTCCCTAAGCAAGCTAGTCCTGAGACTCCCACAGTAGAGATGACCCTCGAGTTCTGAGGCTTCTGGTTCATGGCCACTGGGAGGAATACTGAGCCCTGTGGAGGCAGCTCTGGCATTGCAGCTCCCCAAAGGCTCAGAAAGAGAGGCCCATTGCTTCGGGGCAAACATGGCAGGCTCCCAGTGGCAGCCTGACCTGCGGCAATGACCCCTGCATTGTTACACCCAGATCTGCTATGGGGCACTGGGTACAATGTGCCCCCGGCCCTAATGCTGTGGCTTCTCAGAACCCACCAGCCCATGAACCTGCCCTGACCTCAGTGCACCTCTGGTCTGAGCACCAAGGTTTTCCCTTTTGTTTCTGGAGCCAGGATTGTGAATGGACCAATCAAGTTTCAGCTCAAAGGAGCAATCAGGTTTGAGCTCTCCATTTACATTCAAGGTGTGGTTCATTATGCAGATTGAAAATGAAGCAAGCTGATTGTTGCTTAACTGGAGCCAATCAAACAGTTAGGATTAAAAAAAAACAGTTCAGTCAGGCTTGTAGAGTGGGGACTCTGAAGAGACTATAAGCCAGAGCAAGAGCCAGCTAGGAAAGTACAGCACATGGGCTCCACAAAGGAGGACTCAGTAGATGGCCTCTGAAGAAGATTCAGCAGACAACTTCCACGAGATTCAGCAGACCTTTGCAGATTAGGCAGACTTCACATACTCCCAGACTCTCTGACTTCCAGATCTCCATAGACCTCCAGACCTTTAGCCCTCCGAGACCTTTGCAGAGACCCTACTGCTGCACCTGATGCTGGCTCTGCCTCTGACATAAGCTGCAAGCGCAACATCAGTATGAGCCCAGTGTCTCTTAAAAAGAGCTGTTCACTGTTGGTATAGGCCAACAACTCACAAAGAGTTGTAACACTGGTGTCACTGACACTACCTCCTGGGGCATGGTGATGAACATCACAGACCAACATTGCTGACAGGTCACCAGCACTCTGTGTCTAGCCACCTTTGAGAACTGTCCACCACTTTTGATCATCCACCAGCACCTCTGGTGTTACTGTAGTGTAGATGGGCAGCTGTCAGGGTCACCATCTAGTGCTATTTACTAGACTTTGGACGGCTGCTTTGGGCTGCTGTCATTTCACTTCAGCAGTCCCAAATGTGAGCACCGCCAGTGGCCACTGTGAGTTGTGTCCCAGTCCACTGTAAATGGGTATGCCATCAGCTCCAGACCTTCCTGAAAGGGACAGTGCCACCTGCATGAGCAGCTCTTGCTTGGGATTACTGGGCACTGTGGACACCATCTTGGGAGAGACAGTTGGCCATTTATGGCCTTAGAAACTTTCATTTCTCCAATTTCCTGTTTGTTAATAAACTCCACTATTGTTGCCTCCTGAGCCTGAGTGGTCTTGCAGTTGTCAGTGCACAGGTCCACAGACAGTGACCCATCACCCACCTTGGCACTGTCTTAAGT
The DNA here is from genome assembly GCA_004024925.1 of Scalopus aquaticus. Taxonomy (NCBI): domain Eukaryota; kingdom Metazoa; phylum Chordata; class Mammalia; order Eulipotyphla; family Talpidae; genus Scalopus; species Scalopus aquaticus. Next base: position 15,755 of record PVIJ01016689.1, on the reverse strand, counting down.
ACTGTTTTAGAAGAAAGAGAAATGGAACATGGAGTTTCATAATATAATATTTAAAAATCCAGGCTCCACAAAGAATATGCAGTGGAACAAGGTTAGCTTGTTCAATAAATGGTGCTGGGGAAACTGGACTGCTACACACAAAAAAAATGAAGGTAGACTACTACCTCACACTATGCACAAAAAACAACTCAAAATGGATAAAAGACCTGGGTGTAAGACCCGAAACCATAAAATTTATAGAAAAGGGAACTTTCCTCCTCTGCTGATGGGAATGCAAACTGGTCCAACCACTATGGAAAGCCAAACTGCTAAAAATGGAGCTTCCATACCACCCGGCAATACCACTTTTGGGAATCTACCCAGAAGATACAAAAACATTAATCCAAAAAGATACATGAACCCCGTGTTTATCGCAGCATTGTTCACAATAGCTAAGATATAGAAACAACCCAAATGCCCTAAAACAGATGACTGGATCAAGAAGATGTGGTACATATACACAATGGAATACTATTCAGCATTCAAAAAAGATAAACACATGCAATTCACAGCAACATGGATGAAGCTGTCTGCAGTCATTGCAACACTAGGCAGACACCCGGCAGGAAGCTTCCCACGTGGCACAGCAGACCTCTTCTGCCTTGTCCACTGTTCCCCTCAGCAGTGTACCTCTGTCACTCTGCCTGTTCTGCTCCCCACTCTGTCTCACCCCCTGCACCTCTGGCCTGCACCCCAGTTCTTGTATGCATAAATAAATAACCTTTAAAAAAAAAAGAAAGAAAACGTATGATCAACGCCACACCTGACCCACAGCCTGAGCACTGCTATAAAACCCTTACGTGAGCTTCACTGAATGGCAACCCTCCTTCTGGACCCCTCCCTCACGGGAGCTGCTCTGCCTCTTTATCTGTCTTTGCATACATCTTCTCAGACCTGTTGGCTGCTAGAAGGAGCTGGCCTGTTTCTTTAATAAAAAACTGTTTTTGCTTTGCTCACTGTTGAGTAACTCAGGGGCTCATTCTTCATTCCTCAGGCCATGGTTCCTGGTTCCTCACATGTCAAAAGGATGGGTCTGACTGGATTTCCACTCTTGCTGACTTCTAAAGCAGAGAAATGTTGTAAATGACTAGGGAGACACTTGGTTGGAAAATGTAGAACCCAATTATTTTCTATTCCAGGAGGAACAGTAACTTCTGGCTCAGATCTAAGGGCTGAAGTCAAGCATACTTGTCAAGTCAAGTCTTGCAGAAGAGGCATCTCCCATGATGTCCTAGGTCACTAAGAGTAAGGGAAAATTCCTCTTTTTGTGTAATATGAAAGTTTATTTTGTTAGGAACCATTTTCATGTAATGAAAGTGTATGTATTGCATTTAAGAATAATTTAAAAAATGCAATGTTCATTTGAATGCCCACCCTTAAAGGATAACTTACTGGACTTCGAACTAGAGATTTTCAAAACCTCTCAATAAACTAGAAGGCACATGCTAATTTAAAGAGGAGAGACAGAGACATATAAACAGAGAGACATGAGGGGAGATTGAAAGTAGAGGGAGTAAATGCTTTAAAAGCTTTTGACATGACAGAATTGATCTCAGGTGCTGAGAGACTGGGATTTGGGAGTGAGAGAGAAGGAAAAACCGACTCCTGGACATTGTTAAAGACAACAGAGTTGCAAATCCACACCAATGAGGAAAAAATGAAAAACATCTGTTAAGGCCACCTTGATACCTGAGGCTAGAGGGCAGCCTTCTGTGACCTGTTCCAAAGCACACAATCTAGCCACAGATACTTCCTGAGCAGGCAGATGTCTCTGGCTCCTTCCTCCCATCTAATGCAGCGCATCACTTCTAGGACTTCCTTCCTTGTAAGCTCTGACACATACCACTTTCAGACCCGAGAGAAACTCTAAAAACTATAACTGAACTCCGCAGCTTCTACAGACAACTGTTCAAATTTTACATTTTGATCCCCTCTAACTGCTGACAATACACCTAGCCACCAAAAAAGACAACATAAATGTCACTTTCATTTGAAGCACATCTAGGCTATAATCTTTTAAGAACCACCATAGACTTCTTGATCATAAACAGATCACCTATAGGTTTAGAGCAAGACCATAAAATGTATGATATCCAAGAGTAGACACGTTCACACGTGATTCCTCTGATTCCATCAGAGGGTGTTTCCCAAGAACAAATCTACTTGTTAGATATCAGAGGTTGTAGGACACAGAACTCAGGGCAATGCCTACTCTAGTGCTCACCCACCCTAGAAAGTTTTTAAAAATCCCAACATTGATAGCTTCTTGCAAACCAAACAAAGAAAAGCAATAAGAAAGGCTCTATTCATGTGAATTATGAAAAAATTAAACTCACCTGATATGTAAAACATACAAGCAGAATAGATAAATATTCTGCCCAGTCAAGGCACAGCTTGTACCAGGCATCTGGGACCTTAGGACCCAGTGGACGCCGCTGCTGACTGTCAGTTATCAGAATAGCTACACTAGCTCATCAACTGGAGAACCAGACCATGAAATAAGGGTGATGGTAGGAGGGAAGACCAAGTAGAATGTTCTAGATCACCCCTTACCCCAACCATTCCGAGTTAGAAGTTAAGAATGTCCATTGATTTATAAATATTTATCTAATATAAATATTTGTACATAAAGTATATTTACATATAAAGTCTAATTATATTTTTAGTATTTCACAAGTATATTTTATAGTATTTTATAAGTGTACTTATACTTACATATATAAGCATATTTATATTTTTTTCTAACCGTGGGGAAATGACTGGAATACTACCATCTTTTACCCCTGCATGGAATGAAACCCAACATATCTTCATTTAAGTCTTACAGCTGGCTCTGCAGCACCACGCACATGGATCCTGCCAGGTGAGTGGGGCTACTGTAAACACGAACACGTAGTACCTGACTGAAGGTGCAGTCCAGGTGTGCTGCACTTGCTAGGGTAGGTCATGCAGCCCCATGGGCCTGGCAGAGGCTTTCCCATAGTGTTAACAGGCTGTACATAGGGTAAGAAGCCATTAGACTCTCAAGGAATGGACATCAGTATACTTAAATTGTGTCCAAGTCTATGCCATCCTCCTGGCTAAATATCCCTAGGGTTTGAGGTGTGTGTGTGCACGTTCACAGAAGGTCACATCAACACTTTACAGTACTGACATCGAGTTCTTTGAACAAGGTGAGCAAGAGGTAAGAAATAAACCCCGGTCCTTGCTAAGAGACCAGGGACCCTAGGGTGGGAGACAAACCAGTGAGGTCTAATTCCTTAGCCACAGGGAGCCTCATTTTCTTGCATCGTACTGTTCATCTGTCACTTCTACCTTTATTTTGTGGCATTTACAACATATCATCTTCACCTAACCCCCAAATCTCCAAGGCATGTCCTTTATCCCCTCAGCTATCAAGGCTCACCCCCAGCCCCTCTGATGGAAGGTCATTAATGTTTGTCTCTCATATCCTTGGGTGTAGCAGTGACCCCTTTGATCTCACCTCCTCAATGTGAAGGTGAGGAAGGGTTCCCCTTGCACTCCTCCTACCCTTATGTTTCCTCACTGGGGTCAGCTCTGGAGCAGCTGTCTAACTCAGCCTGGCTTAACTCCAAGTAACACAACTCACACAATTTGGGGGCTCAGTAAATATCTGTGAGCAAAGACAACCTCTCAGCCTATCGGATGCTCTGTTCTAGCCCAGGATGAAGCTGAGCTTGGAGAGTCAGCTGTGGGCCTGCTCCTCTCTGCCCTCAGCCAGGGATCTAGGGAGACCCGCCAGGGAGAAGTGCCATGGGCACCAGGGAACCAGGGGAGCCTCAGCCTGTGTGTGGGAGACTGCTCAGCCAGGGTACATCAAGTGGCCATGAAAATGTCTGTAATCGTTCAAAACACTCAAATTAACAATTAAAACTATGAGACACTAAACTTGACATCTGGGTGGGGTTTCATCAACAACTAAGGAAATAAACACACATAGTAATGAGTGAAAAGGAAACAATGAATGTGGACTGACCTGGGAAATACAGTTGAGCTGCCAAACAAAAAAGTTATTTGCTCAATGAGTGGGGACCACACGCCCTAGCACAACGGGGCCACCAGAGGGCGCTCTGTATCTGTTCACCAGTTTCCTTCCCAGGGGCTGACTGCACAGCACACCCCCAGCCTTGACAGGGTGTTGCTTTCAGGGCTGAGGACCTGGGTAGTGGAAGGAGGTAATGAAGGACCCAAATTTGCATAACGCACCACTTAAACCAGTTTCCTTCTCACAGCGATCTTAGTAGGAGGTAAAAAGGCATCAGAAGCAGCTCTGGGGCAGGGGATCCTTCCATCGTCGGCGCCATGACCTGGATTCCGCTCCTCCTTCTCTTCAGTGTCTGCCCAGGTTATTATGGCTTTCAGACACCAGTCTTTGGTGGGATGCCTTTTGCTTGTGGTTGTTATTCCTGACATGTTTGCTTTGGTTTCAGGGTCCAGTTCTCAGCCTGTGGTGACCCAGGAGCCCTCACTGACCGTTTCCCCAGGAGGGACAGTTACTCTCACCTGTGGCTCCAGCACTGGAGCGGTCACCAACAATCATTATCCATACTGGTTCCAGCAGAAATCTGGGGCACTGCCCAGGACAATGATTTATGACACAAACAATAGACACTCCTGGGCCCCTGCCCGGTTCTCAGGCTCCCTCGTTGGGGGCAAAGCTGCCCTTACCCTCTCTGGGGCCCAGTCTGAGGACGAGGCAGAGTACTACTGCTCCCTGGTACATAATGGCGTTTGGCACAGTGACAGACCCAGAAGAGGAACCAAGACAAAAACCTTCCTTGGCCCTTGTGATAAGATCACATCAGCAAACACATCAACTCTCAAGCAGCTAAATGAGGGCCATTCCCTGAATTAAGTCCTATACCTGCTTGAACCTGGAAGTGAAAGAAAGATTTGGGAAGAAATGGTTGAGGGAAAGCAAAATCCAATTATTTTATAAACTAAAGGGAATAGTAACATCTGGATTAGATCTAAGAAGTGAGATCAAACATTTTCTCTAAAAAAAGAGTATCCTCCATGATATCCTTTGTGGGCTAAGTGCAAAAAGGAAAAACCCTTTGTATATTACTAAAATTTATTTTATTGGATTGAAGTTAAAACAATGCAAGTCTATTATATGAAATAAAAATGTATTACAAAATTACCAAGTTTTCTGGAAAAGTTCATTATACTAAACCCTTATTAATATCAACATATTGGAACTATATGAATCAATATGTGTCTGATTTTGAATGCATTATTTTATTTTTGTTAATAATGCTTCCACAATCACAATCAAACTCTATGGTCATGTTTCTGTACTTTATATACTGCTCTATCATTTAAGATTAATAACTTGCCATTCATTTAAGATGAATGAATTTGCCATTCAAAAGTTTAAATATTTGAATACTTAATATTATTTTGATTTGAATATTAATGCAATATTATAGCATTTAGGTAATTCCAAATATTGTCTAGCCAAATAAAAGTTGATGTTATATAATTAGTCTTGTTGTTAGTAAAATACTCCTGTTTATTTCTGTGGACTTTGTGACGTCAAGGGGAGATGTCTGCCATTTTCAGTGGTAAGCTTCAAGTACATTCTTCCTGACTTTATGATGCATAAAATAGGAAAATAGGAAGTTTATTATTCCATGTGTTATTGGGTGCAGCATAAACTGTGTTACATGGGACAATTCATATCCAAACCATACCAGTGTCTTCAAGCATGTGTGAGACTCACATCCCTCAATCTTTTCAATATGCGTAAGAATCAACTGAGGCTCCTGTAAATGTGGATTTTGATTCATGGATCTGGAGAGAGAGAGCAGATTCGTCATTTCTAAAATCTCCTTGACACACAAAATCTACATGTATGTTTTAGTAATAGTAAATTCATAAGAATAGTATAAAATAAGAAGACTCATTAGGAGACAAGAGCCTAAGAGAGTTTGGGTTATGAAAAACCTGGTGCTTCACGTACAGAGCCAACCAAAGAAGACAGCTGCAATACTGAGAGACACCTTTTTCTTTAAGAACCAAAACAAATGAAACAAACAAAAAATAAAACCCTCACATCCCCTGGAGCTCTTGACCAATCTGCCATCTGGCCTTTTCTCCAGTGTTTTCTAAGCTATAATCCTTTTCCCAGATATAATTCAGATTAATTCTAATTCAGATTTTAATTTCTTGCTCTTTCCCTTTCCTACCACCAACCCCTTTATCCCTTATCCCCTTCTCCATAATCACCAGGGCCTTTATATTAGGAAAACCATTGACAATGGTCCAGATCTTCACTACTTGGAAGCTGACACTCATATTTCCTTCCTAAGTATTTTATCCCAGATTATACTATTGTGTATGGAATTTACCCCATCTTTGGAGGCAGAGCAAATAATGGTTGATTGTAAAGCTTGAGGGCAATTGGAAGGTCGCATCCCATATCTGTGCAAGAGAAGGGGACTCCAATCCTACCCAGGCTTCTTCATCAACCTCCTTCTTTGCTTCCCTCACTCCCTCCCGTTCAAGTCAGCTTTCCTTGGTCGTGGTATCTCTGCTGTACAAATGAATTAAGGAAGTCACCCATCACAAAGATCCTCAGAACCTGTGCTGAAATTGTGTTACTAATTTTGTAGAATCAACTATGTGTACCATGTTCCTAATCCATTCATTGACTCGTCTGTCCAAAAGCAATCTGTCTCAAGATGAAGACAACAGGTCTGGGTTTACAGAAGCAAGGTATGTATGGTGATCCACCCCCTTGAGGCAACCTCAAGAACAGATAGTGTAAAAAATTATTCTCAAAAAAATACTTCTTTCTCTCTCTTTCTCCTCCCCCACTCTGTGTGTGTGTGTGTGTGTGTGTGTGTGTTTGTGCTTGCTCACACACATGCACATATGTTTGTAGCTATCTGTTCAAATTAAGGGTAATTTTTGATTAGTGAGACATCTGTAACATAATCCTAAACAGAAAAACAAAACTATTAAAAAGCAATTTTGAAATGCCCAGAAAAAATGTGTCAGAAATAATTGAATACTTGAAATCTGTTCAGTTGACTTTAAGTTTTAATGCTGGGCCTCTCTGCTGGCATAAGAGGTTATGTCCAGTACTATGAAGCTATTGGCACCATGAGTTTGATCCCTGGCCAGGGAGCTGACCCACATGGCACAGCAGACCTCTCCTGTCTTGCCCGCTGCTCCCCTCAGCAGTGTACTTCAGTCAATCTGCCTGTTCTCTCCATTCTGTCTCTGGTGAATCCTCTCAGCCCCCCCACAACACCTCTGGCCTGCAACCCAGTTTTTGAATAAATAAATAATTAAAAAAATAAAAATATGTTTTTTTAATTTTTTATTGTTATTTATATCTTTTACATTTTGTTTTCCCTTTGGATAACCCACCACCAATTCACCCGTGACCCATCACCATGGTCCCTTGTGCTCTTTTCTACCCCATTTTGAGCCCTTGTCTTCTCCCTCCCTCCCTGGGTGTCTCTCTCATATTTGGTTCCCCTATATCCCTGTTATAAGTGAAACCATTCAATAGTTTTCTCTTTCCTTCTGGGTAAAATATGTTATCGATGGAAAAGAAGGATTGAGTATTGAGATAAAAATGGTTATTTTTTCCATTTCTGTAATGGTGTAATATGAGAAAGGAAGAAAATTTAAAAAAAAAATGTGTAAATGGGTTGTGGGGGGTGGGTGGAATCTAATTTTAAATAAGCTGATTTTGCCAGTCTGGGGATAGCAAAGTTCTAAAATAATAAATGAAGTGTTATATGTAAGACCAAATGAATTGCTAGAAAAAAATCTAAGTTAACTTTTAATATCAGGAACATCTAAAAGTAATACAGGAAATGTCCAGGAAGAAGAACAGGACAGAACTCAAAGACAAAATTTTGCTGTTCCCACAGGCTGGTAAACAAAAGGTTACAAAATTGCTGACTCTGGGCCTGGATACCTGCCCATTGTTTTTGTCATTTCTGAGCTATCTTTCCACAGCTTATCAAATTGGCTGCTAAGGGAAGAAAAAAGAGCTGCAGATCCAGAAGAGTACAGACCTTGAAGCCAAACCAACTCAAACTGGAGCTGCGGGCACACAGCCTCCATGAGATATTTGCCTTAGGGCTGCTCAGGAGCCCTGCATGACCCCACAGCTGTAGCTGATCGGTGCTCACAACAACAAATGGACTTTAGCCAAGTACACTCTTCTTGCTTTCTCAGCCAACAAACTTCAATTTCTTTGTTCTCAGACCCAGGTCTATAAACCCCAGCCCCCGCACCTTAGAGAGTGTCATACCCAGAGAGGTCTTCTTTTCTTGCTCTTTTGCTAATCAGTAAAATGCTGACTCCTTGCCAGCCCTCACCAGTGTCTGTGGAGTTCTCTTTGCAATCTTGACCAAGAGTCTCAAGAGCCCTTTCCTGGCTTAGGACTGAATCTCTCTGTCCCTCCCTCTGGTTTCCAGCAGGTGGAGCCGTGGACAGAGGCTGGTTCACTCCCAGCTTATTTGTATTTGAGACCAGATCACTTTCAGGATCTAAATGGAGCCAACAAAAAGAAACCAGCCTGAATATCCTTTTTACAGGCTTCCAAATGTGTGTGAGGAGGGTAAATAAGGTCACCCCGTTGAAAGATGTGAAAATCCTGGGACATTTTGGGAATCTCAAGAAGAGAAGAATTTATCCCAAAATATAAGTATCAGAGGTGAGATCTGAAGGTAAGACATGGGCAAGACCCTGAGACTTGAGAAGCCATTAGGAGGAGTTCAGTCTGAGGTTCCTTATGAAAAGTTCTAGCAAAACAAGTTTTAGAAATCTGTATGGCTATATTCAGTTCCTAATGTGCTCACACAAAACAAAATAGTACAAGTTTACCGGAACCAGATAATTTGCAAACAATTCATTTTACTGTGATGATTTGACAGAATTGGGATAAAAGTGGAGAGGAAAATTTATTCAATAAGGTACCTTTTGTGGACATTAAAGTCTGGTATTATTCATCTTTTTTTTGAGGTTTTTATTATTTATCTGTGAACTGGACTGACTCTTAAGTATTTCTAATATCTAACTGTAACTTTCCAAATGAATGTTTCCAATTTTTCTCCTAATCTTTTTGGTTTGGATTTGTTGAAAACTAAGAGTCTTTTGCTGAAACACACAAGCTGAAAACGGAGAATTGATGTCAACTTCAGAGAAATCACCAGAATGTCTGATACCCAGTGGCATCAAACCTCTGGCTGTCCTCACCCCATCTGAAGATGCTTTCACCACGTGATGTCTAGAAATCTCCTCTGGCTTCCCTCAGGACTCCTGACTGAACTTCAGTCTTTAACTTTTGTTTTTCTTGTGTTTCCATAGAAATGGCTTTTATTATTATTATATACTTAACATTGGGACCTACTTACATAGCTGCTCTGGAAGTTAAAGTGGACTGATCTATTCTCAGGACTGAGTTATTCATTGTATGAAATAATTAACTCAATTTCTAAATTGTGAAAATTCTTAAAGTCCCACAGGTGAAAATGCAGAACAAAAAGTCTTCCAAGATATTAACATAACCTGGGATGAAGCTTTACCAGTTGCCTTTTTAAGTCTGAGAGTTGCTCCTAGAAGCTGCTCCAATTGAGTTCTTATAAAATGTCATCTGGGGGATCCTTCCTTAAGCCTAAACTTCACTGTAAATTGGAAAATGATCATGATGTTAAAAATTTAGATACTATAAAAGAGGTACAATATTTAAGTGCAACTTCAACTGCTAATAATCAATATACTTCTAGTCATCTTTTCAGATTACAGATGTGCCACTTGATCATACAGTATGTGGAGCTTCTTCTTATTACCTGGAAAAACAAACCACAGTCTCAAAGAAGAGAGTCCTATGAGGTTCCATTAGTCATACATTCTTCTGTGAAGTTACAGGGTGTTAAGTTTTGCATTTGCCACTCTTGCATAAAAACAGTGCCTCTCTATAATTAGGACTCTGAGGCAAATTTGCAGGAATTGGACTGGACACTAGGGGACAGATGAATCTGACCCAAACACTGGGTCAGCTTGTAAGTACACTAAGGACTTCTTAGTTTCTAAGGATTTCTGAAAACCTCTGAATGACCTAATCTGATTCTTTAAAGCAAACATTAAGATCATACAGGTAAGTAATGAGCTAATTTCTGTGTCTAACATTTTTAATAAAAATATGTATTCTCTTAATGTTCGTTCATTCTCTTGTAATTTAGTAATTCTGTAATTCTTATTCTTATATTGAGCCTTTATAGCTCAGTAGTATTTATAGTCCTGCCATATCTAGTCTGGGTGATGGCTATTAATACTTCTTGTAATCCTAGAGTTAAGTATCTTATTTAAAATATTCAAGTTAGCCCAGTTTGTTTCAATAAATGTTTTCTGTTCCTACCTCCTACTACCAACATATACCATTCAACCCAGAACCTGCGAGTATCTACAATTAAAAGATTAACAGCTACATTTCTCCAGCCCCATCTATGGCTCTGTTACGCAGGAAATAGCCAGAATGGTCATTGCCTCTAATCCCTCAGGATTGAGGAATATACAAAATCAGGAGACCATTGAAACTATGGTGGTCATGTTGGCCTTTTTCTGTTTCTGCTTATTTTGCAAGAAAAATAGGACATGTAAGAGTGAAAGAATGGGACTAAAATACCCCTACCTATATTAAAAGAGGAAAAAACAGATTTTTTATAAGTTGACAATTGTGTTTCCAACAGCAGATCCATAAAAGTGTTTGCTGTCCTCGAGGTAACCTCTCATTGGCTGCTCAAAAAATAACCATGGAAAACAGAAATGAGACATTCAGCTTGTGGTTAAATGGACAACAAAGGCGTGTTGATTTTCGTTACAGTTCTGGAACCAAATTTGGATTACACCATGATTCAGTAGAAAGTAACCAACCAGACTCTACCAACTCACATTTTTTAAACACTTCCTTTGGGGCCTCCCTGGTGGTGCAGTGGTTAAATGCTGCGCTGTGGAGTTGTCGGGAGTGGCGACGTGAGTTCGACACCTGGCCAGGGAGATTCCCATATGGCACAGCAGACCTCTCTTGCCTCGCCCGCTGCTCCCCTCAGCAGTGTATTTCTGTCAATCTGCCTGTGCTGCTCTCCACTCTGTCTCTGGTGAACCCTCTCGCCTCCCCACGCCTCTGGACTGTACCCCAGCTTGGATGCATAAATAAATAAATCTTTAAAAAAAATAAAATAAAATAAACACTTCCTTTGTTTCTCAGTCCCATAACTGCTCAAAGTCCCATTCTAAGGGAGACTGATTTAAGAGACTTGTCTCCTGCCAGGTTAACTTGCATCAAACTGTTGTTCTGTTTTGTATTGTTTTCTCAAAAACCTGGTGGCATGATTTTGGACATCTGTACCATCTGGTAGCAGGCCCATGTTCAGCAACAAAAGTCCCAGTGGGTGTGCAGAAATTATTAAATGATTTCAAAATTACATGGAGATGTAAAGGACCTAGAATAGTCCTAGTGATACTGAAATGTTTTATAAAGATACAGTAATTAGGACCATGAGATACTAGCATGAGGGTAGACAAATAGGTAAGTGGAACATAACAGCTAAAAATAAACCAGCGCTTGGAAGACCTATGGGGAGTTTCTCTGTCTCCTCAGCTTCTACTCCTGCCCTGACAGGAGTGCAAAGAGGAATACCCAGTGACATCACATGACTGCCATCGTTAAGCAGCATCTCACCAAGAGGAGCAAAGGGAAAGAAGCAAAACCTGGTGTAAGAAGCACAATCAGGTCCTGGCCCTGATTCCATGGGAATATTTATAGTCACTGTGTCCCTGTGCAAGGTCTCCTGGGACCACCAAAATCACTCCAAAACAGTTTACATAAAACTTCTCTAATTACGAAAAATAAATTAATAAAAATATAAATGAACACTTTTATTGTACAGTGTACTTCAAATTTGGTAAGAGTAGATCTTAAGCATTCTCACCACACACTAAATGGTAATTATATGAGATGATGGATGTGTTAATGAACTTAATTATTGTAATTATTTCAATGTACATATGTATGTCAAATCATCACACTGTACACTTTAAATGTATACAATTTCATTTGTCAATTATGCTTCAGTAAAGCTGGAAAAATAAATAAAACAACATATTTATAGTCACTTGTTTTTCAACAAAGGTACCAGTGAAAGTCAATGGAAAAAAATGTTTTAAGTAAATCATACTGGAACAACTGAATATCTGTACTGAGAAAGAAAAAAGGAACTCTGCCGAACTCACACCATACACAAAATTAATTCAAGATGGATTATAGACCCACATGTGAAAGGTAAAACAATAAAGCTTCTAGGAAAAAAAGAAGGTATCTGGGGGGCCTCCCTGGTGGCGCAGCGGTTAAGCGTTGCACTGTAGAGCGAGCGATGCGAGTTTGATGCCCCGCTCGGGAGATTCCCACATGGTGCAGCAGACCTCTCCTGCCTTGCCCGCTGCTCCCCTCAGCAGTGTATTTCTGTCAGTCTGTCTGTTCTGCTCCCCACTCTGTCTCTGGTGAACCTTCTCACCGTCCCAAGCCTCCGGCTTATACCCCAGCTTGTATGCATAAAGAAATAAATCTTAGAAAAAAAAGAAGATATCTTTATAACCTTTTATACACAAATCACAAGAAATGATACCCAGGATACACAAAAAAGTTGATAAAATGGAGTTCATTTAAAAAACCCTTTGCTATCAAAAGATACCAGCAAGGAAATGATAGGTGTGGCTACAAGTTGTAGGGAAAAACATCAAAGGATTTAAAATAGTATTTTTTAGTCGAATGAAAGAATAGATTACCACTCATTCTCCCTATTTCCCATCACCACTCACATTCCCTCAAAAAAGCCTTCAGGAGGTGATATGCTTCCCCTCAGAGGTGAGCACAGTCTGCAACAAACTCAGGATTTCAAGTTGAAGGGGGGGGCCTCCCTGGTGGCACAGCAGTTGAGCGCTGCACTGTGGAGCTGTCGGCAGGGGTGATGTGAGTTCCACGCCCAGCAGGGGAGAATCCCACATGGTGCGGCAGACCTCTCCTGCCTCACCCGCTGCTCCCCTCAGCAGTGTACTTCTGATCTGCCTGTTCTGCTCCCCACTCTGTCTCTGGTGAAGCCTCTTGCCACCCCACACCTCTGGCCTGTACTCCAGCTTGTATTAAAAAAAATTGAAGGGGTTCTGGAATTACAGTTGAAAACAGTAAAGGGAGCAGACTGGCAAAATGCTCCACACACATACCCCGACCCAGGAAGTCAGAAGGTAAAAGAAGAGCCAGTAGAGAGCTCAGTATCAGCAGCAGAGCCAGGGAATCATGGGGGTGTCCCCACAATTCTCCTCTTGCTACTCATGGTCCAGGGTCATGGACATTTCCGAAACTAGCCTCTAGAGTGACTCTCTGCTTGTGTTCTCTTGTTCCTCACTCCTAAATTGTATATGTTTTTGGTTTCAGTGGCCAGTTCTCAGACTGTGGTGGCTGAAGAGCCCTCATTGGTCATATTCCCAGAGGGACATTCTAACTTGTGCCTCCAGTACTAAAATGCTCACCAGCAGTCACCGATCTACACTGTTTCAGCAGCAATCTGGCCAAGCTCCCAGAACACTGATTTATGACACACATAACACAGACTCGTGAACCCTTACCCAGTTCTCAAGCTCCCTCCTTGGATATAAAGCTGTCCTCACCCTCTCAGGTGTTAGCCTAAGGATGAGGCTAAGTCCGACCTCTGGTTATACTGGTTAGTAGGCTTGTTTATATAGTTTGAGTAAATAATTCTGAATCTATGTGATGTGGTTTCTAGAACTGAACAAAAAAATATATTGTAATGAATAGGAGTTAGTGTCAGTATAAATTATTTTGATAGCTAAGAAAATACACTATGTATAGTGTATTTATGTACGAGAATATATATGAGACCCCAATAAGTGGACTCTGAGAAGACTGAGGCCTAGCTACAAACATTTATATATAAAGATTATGTCATTACCACCAGGAAGTGAATGCAGATAAAACATGGAAAGGGTATGTAAAGGCTTCTCTTAAGCATGCTGGCACTTCCAAATAAAGGAAGTGGTGGGTACAAATATAACCTGAGGGCCTCCCTGATGGCGCAAGGGGCTACGTTTCAGCCTATGAAGCTTTCCACAGCCGCTGCAGCACGAGTTTGATCTTGGTCAGGGAGCTTCCCACATAGAGCAGCAGACCTCTCCTGTCTCGTCCACTGCTCCCCTCAGCTCCCCTCCCCTATTTCAGTAGGTCTGCCTGCTCTGCTCCCCACTTTGTCTCTGGTGAACCCTTTCACTCCCCGTACCTCTGGTCTATCCTCAAGTTTGTACATAGATAAATAAATAAATAAATAAATAAATAAATAAATAAATAAATAAAATTTTGAGCTCAGAAATATAATGGGAACTGAAACAAGTTCTTCCAGGAAGATCAGTCCAGTATAATTTTGATTAATGGGAACTAATTTGAAATTTAAGAGATTGTTTTAAAACATGTATGCTTATAAAGATGCATTGAATATAATGTTTTCCCTTTTGTATCTAGGTTACTGATGTTGGGTACATGAAGTCTTGGAATGTTGAGTAAAATGAAGTTTTTATTGGAAAGTCAAACTTTCCAGTTAAAGGATCAAAGTAAAAGGTTAAGGTTTGGCTGTAAGTGTCGTGCTGGTGAATTTAGCTGGAGCTTTGGTCATAATTAATATGGTGCCCCCACAACCCGGACCCCCAATACATATGAGAAAACTTCCTAGAAGTAAAAATTGGGGGAAAATTTGGTAGCCTTTTATTTGATTGATCACAGAAAAATTTATGGAAACTTCACTGAGCTCCTCAGGAATTCCATAAAATTTGTCCCTTTCCTCATGGGGAAGAAATTGAATTCAACCTATTTGGTACTTATCTGGTAAGTTGGAACTTGATAGAAAGGATTGTCTTTTGGGAAAAATGTTAACTTTGGCATATACACGAATGTTAATGTTGATCTTCCAAAATTTATAGGAAACCTTTTAAGTGATATGTAAATTGTCAATTTTGATTATTTTTGTTCTATAATATTGTTTGTTATAATGAATACATTTCCTTGTCTATTATGTTATCATATTTCTGATTTTGATTATTTCAAAGTTTTGACATATGCAGAAATTGTTTTTGGAGAAATGAACAGGAGAAAGGCCTCAACACATATTAACTGATAGAACTTGAGAGTGTAAATTTCCTACATCACACTGAATGGATTGGAGATGAACATAATTTTAATAAGCTTTTATTTGAAATGATACTTTCATTTCTCTTTTTTTAATATAATATTTATTTTTGTTATTCTTTTACATTATTATGTATTCCCCATAAGTTACCACCACCTGTTCACCCGTGGAGCCATCACCATAGTCCTCCGTGCTCCCCTCCTCCCCCCTTTTGAGCCCTCCCCCTCCCCTCCTTCCCTGCTGAATGCTGCTTTCTTATTTGGCTCCCCTATATTCCCGTTATAAGTGAAACCATTCGATATTTTTCTCTTTCTTTCTGGCTTATTTCACTGATCATGATCCCCTCTAGGTCCATCCATGTTGCTGCGAATTGCATGTGTTTGTCTTTTTTGAATGCTGAATAGTATTCCATTGTGTATATGTACCACATCTTCTTGATCCAATCATCTATTTTTGGGCATTTGGGTTGTTTCCATA
>PVIJ01016688.1:0-31899 GCA_004024925.1 Scalopus aquaticus | reverse complement strand
CCACCGGGGAGGCCCTCCTTTTTGGTTTTTGGAAAAATATTTACCTTTGCCCTGCCAGGGCCTTCTCAAGAGGTTGAAGTCAGTAGAACAATAATTCCTGTTCACTGTGAAGAACTCTGTTTAGAGAAACAAAGGAAAAGGAACATTAAAGGAGTCCACAGACAGAGGTGTTCCCCGCCCCCCTCCCCCATGCAAACATTTTACAGAAAGAAGCTGAGTGAGTTACAAGAAGTTGCACTAGTTGAAGGAAGATCAAGCGTGAGATAATGGCCTGGCTTCTCCTCCACACTTGTAGGTTTTTAGAGTGTACAGATTCAAACAACCTTTGGCCCTTGCATCCTCCCGAGTTCAGGCTGAATTAGCTCCGTAAGATCCAGGGATTGCTTTCAAGTTATGAACAGTTTCTCCTTTATCAATGAATTATGTTTGCTAGAAACCAACGTCCTGTAGTTAACTGAAATGTTAGAAATGATCTATACATCTTCTTACCTTCGTTACGAAAAAAATAATGATGCACGATCTGTGTGTATATAAACAGATGCCCAAAATTCCGAGGGTGGGCACCAGTCACTCAAAGAAACCTCAGTTGTCTCCCGGGGTCTCTGGCTTCAGTTTGGCTCTGAATAACTTCTTCAATAAATGTATCTTTCATTAAACTTCAAGTTTGCTTAGCAGCAGTAATTATTTCAGTCAATAGACAGCAAGAAGTTTGTTGCATTTCACGGTAGGTTTGCCAGTGGGCCCCTCCAGGGAAGCACAGAAGGAAGAAATCCCAGGGCCGAAGCCCCCACTCCCATCCCGCATCAGCAAGCATCTGGAATGTCTCCTGTCTAACTGTCCCTTCGAATTCCACATCCCAGTGCAACCTAGGCCTGACAACAGGTGTTGTATGGCTTTTGTAATAGTTAACCAGGAAACACAAACTTGAATTTTGCCCTCTCTGACCATTTTTCCCATGCTGCAATTAACACATAGCAAACCCAAAGGAACATGACAAAGCAGCCTTCACAGAGTCACATTTAACTGATGGCCAACTTTGGGCATCAGTTGGGGTTTCGTGTGGCTAATTCCATATTTGGGGACCTTAACGGGATTTATAACTCAACCTATCATATAGAATGAGAATCATAAACAGTTTATTGGCTCAGTAACTACAAATACCATGCAGCGAGTGGCATTCTAATATGAATGTCCGGTTCTTCATTAAAAGTTGTTTGAAATTTTGTGTCAAATGGCATTCTACCAGAAATGTTATATTTATTTTTATTTATTTGTATACATTAAAAAAAATTTTTTTGCCATAGAAGAACTGGGGTGTAGGCCAGAGGTACAGGGGTGAGAGGATATCCCAGAGACAGAGTGGGGAGCAGAATAGGTGGATTTACTGAAATACACTGCTGAGGGGAGCAGCGGGTGAGACAGGACAGGTCTGCTGTGATGTGGGTTAGTTCCTTGGCTGGGGATCGAACTCAGACTGCAGAAGTGATAGCGCTGAGACTTAACCCCTAGGCCACCAGGGAGGCCCCAGAAATACATATTTATACATATATTTATAACTAGTAGGAATTGGGTCTCATGTTTATGGAGGAAGAGAGGTCCTACAATTTGCTGTTTTCCTGGAGGCCCAGGAAAGTCAGTGGTTTAATTCATTTTGAGTCCAAAGGCCTGAGAATGGGGGTAAGAAGTGTGGTTAAAGGTATAAATCCTGATGTGAATTCAGAAGCCCAGGAACTTTGAACATTGATATCCAATATTCTGGGACAGAAGGTGGGTGTCTCAGCCCAAGCAGCAAATTGCCTTTCTTCTGCCTTTTCCATTCACACCCTTAACAGATTGGATGATGCCCACCTGTGCTATAGAGTGGTCCCATTCTTTACTCAGTTCGCCAATTTAAACACCTCTCACCAATGCACCCAGAAATAATGTATTACCAGCAATCTCTTCAATCCTTAGCCCAGGGCCATAAAATTAACTATCACACTGAATGTTTGCTTTTCCACAACCAGTAATATTTAACAATCCCTCTAAAGTTCAAAAATATATAAAAACCATTGTATGAAGGGCCTCCCTGATGGTGTAAGGAGTTAAGTCTCAGCACTATGAAGCTATCTGCAGCCACTGACGCACAAGTTCAATCCCAGCCAGGGAGCTTCCCACATGGTGCAGCAGACCTCTCCTGTTTCACCTGCTACTCCCCTCAGCAGTGTATTTCAGTGGATCTGTCTGTTCTGCTCCCCACTCTGTCTCTGGTGAATCTGTTCACCTCCCACACCTCTGGCCTACACCCCCGCTCTTGTAGGCATAAATAAATAAATCTTTTTTAAAAAAAACATTGTATGAAAACCATGAAGAGGTTTGAATTGTTTGATTTTTTTTAATACTATGTTTCATTTTGAATAATATCATTGAGTTCTTTTTATGAAGAGTGAGAATTGTGTCCATTTCCCTTTCCCCAATTCTTTTTTTTTTTTTTGAAGATTTATTTATTTATACATACAAGCTGGGGTACAGGCGCCAGAGGTGCGGGGCGGCGAGAGGGTTCACCAGAGACAGAGCGGGGAGCAGAACAGGCAGATCAGAAATACACTGCTGAGGGGAGCAGCAGGCGAGGCAGGAGAGGTCTGCCGCGCCATGTGGAAATCTCCCCTGCCGGGTGTCGAACTCGCGTCGCCGCTGCCGACAGCTCCACAGCGCAGCGCTCAACCGCTGCGCCACCAGGGAGGCCCGCCTTTCCCCAATTCTTGATCTTGGTTAATTGTACTATTATTATTATTTTTTACATAGTCCAGATTCATGCTGCTCATGTTCTGTTTTCTTTAACAATGATTCTCAACGTTATTTAGTATTGGTGTTAGACTTATTATTGTTTTTTTGTTTTAAAGATTTATTTATTTATGCATACAAGAGCTGGGGTGTAGGCCAGAGGTGTGGGGGGCGGCCAGTGAGAGGAATCACCAGAGACAGTGTGGGGAGCAGGAAAGGTGGACCCACTGAAATATCCTGCTGAGGGGAGCAATAGGCAAGACAGGAGCCGTGTGCTGTGCCATGTGGGACGCTTCCTGGCTGGGAATTGAACTCAGGCCACAGTGCCTGGTGATAGCTTGATAGTGCTAAGGCTTTAGCCCCTTGTGCCACCAGGGAGGCCCTAGACTTAGTATTGTTTTATATTTGAAAATTTAAGTTGGTTTTATGTTTGAATGTTTATCATAACTTCTTCATTCTTGAGCTCTTTACTTTGATCATTAATTAGCAGGATCTCATATCAAGTGTTTGTTTTCCCCACTAAAGTCTTAAAGGAGTTGTGTTACACGTTTGTGATGGTATATCTATTGCTCTAACTTACTTTTCTTAAAATGATGAAGACTTCTCCCCTCCATAAATTCTTTTTGGCAATGACTTGTGGAAAAATTAGAGGCTAGCCTGTCTTGCCTCTCAAGCCCTTATGGGTAATTTGTTGTTGTTTTTGCCTACATGCTTGAAAAGCATTTCATCTTTGAAGTTTATCCAGTTTGGCGTTAGCCATTGTCTCTCAAAATTTTCTAGAATATACTGTTTTCTTTACATACTGTATTTATTCATTTTTAAGGGATTTTTTAAAAAAATTCAGACATAATTCACAAACCATAAATTAATATTTTCAAAAGATACAGTTAAGAATATTTTAGTATATTCAGGGCCTCCCTGGTGGCGCAACGGGTTAAGTCTCAGCACTATGAAGCTATCGCCAGCCACTGCAGCACAAGTTCAATTCCCAGTAAGGGAGCTAGCCCACATGGCAAAGCCAACCTCTCCTGTCTCCTCTCCTGCTCCCCTCAGCAGTGTATTTCAGTAGATCTGTATGTTCTGCTTCCCACTCTATCTCTGGTGAATCTGCTCACCACCCCTGCCCCCATCTCTGGCCTATACCCAACTACTATTTTTTTTTTAAGATTTATTTACTTATGCATACAAGCCGGGGTACAGGCCAGAGGCGTGGGGCGGCGAGAGGGTTCACCAGAAACAGAGTGGGGAGCAGAACAGGCAGATTGACCAAAACTGCTGAGGGGAGCAGCGGGCGAGGCAGGAGAGATCCGCCAACCATGTGAGAATCTCCCCGGCCGCGTGTCCAAGAGTCGCCACTGCCGACAGCTCCACAGCGCAGCGCTTAACCACTGCGCCACCAGGGAGGCCCTACCCCAGCTCTTATATGCATAAATAAATAAAATAAATCTTTAAAAAAGAGAAAATTTTATTATATTATAAAAGTTGTGCACTATTTACACTACCTGAGTCCAGAAAATTTTCATCACCCCCCAAAAAACCCCATATGTATTAGTCATTCCCTAGACCCTTTTCCTCCAGGTCATGGAAACCACTAATTAACTTACTGTTTATTTGAATTTGCTAATTCTGGATTTTCATATAATAAAATCACATGTGTGGCTGTTTGTGTGTGTGTATTTTACTTAGTATAATGTTTTCAAGGTTCATTCATTATTATAACTTAATTTTTATGGCTGAATAATATTCGATTGTATGCACAAAGTACATTTGCTTATCTGTATGTATCAGTTAATGAACATTTGAGTTGTTTATACTTTTTTGCTTATTATGAATAATGGTGCTATAAAGATTCATATAAATTTTTGTGTGGGCATATCTTTTTGTTACTGTTGGGTTTATACTTACTGTGGAATTGCTGGGTCACCTGAGTACTCTGTTTAACCTTTTGACAAACTGCCAGATTTTTTTTTAAAACAGATATTTTTCATATTCCCACCAGCAGCTTATGAGGATTTAAGTTTCTTCATATCCTCAGAAATACGTGTTATTATTAATATTTTTAAATATAACCATGCTAGAGGGTGTGAGGTAGCATTCGCTTATATCCTTATTTATAGTTCCCTGATGGCTAATGATGCTGAGTATCTTTCTTTTTTATTTTTTTCAAATATTTATTTTATTTATGCATGCATGCAAGAACTGGGGAGTAGGTCAGAGGCACAGGGGGTGAGAGGATTCACCAGAGGCAGAGTGGGGATCAGAACAGGCGGATCTACTGAAATACACTGCTGAGGGGAGCAGCAGGCGAGACATGTGGGTTAGCTCAGTTAGCTCCCTGGCAGGGGATTGAACTCAAACTCATGCTACACAGTGGCTGGTGATAGCTTGGTAGTGCTGAGAATTTAACCCCTGCACCGCAAGGGAGACCACTGAGTATCCTTCCATGTCCTCATTGGCCATATGTATATCTTCTTTGGAGAAATGTCCATTGAAGTCCTTTGTCCTTTTAAAATCAGGCTATTGGTCTTTTTATTATTGAATTGTAAGAGTTCTTTATATATTCAAGATACTAGACTAATCATTTGTATGATTTGTAAGTATTTTCTCCCAATTTGTGGATTGTCTTTTCCCATTTCTTGATAGTATCCTTTGAAGCACTGGTGAAGCCTAATTTACCTTTTTTCTTCCTTTGTTTGCTTCTGCTTTTGGTGTCACTTCTAAGAAATCTAATAGCCTAATCCAAGATCATGAAGATTTATGCCTATGTTTTCTATGAGTTTTCTAATTTGCTCTTATATTGAGGTCTTTAATCTATTTGAGTTAATTTTTGTATATGGTGTGGGGTAGAGCTCCAACTTATTTCTTTTCAATTTAGATATCTAATTGTCTTAAAGATTCTTCTTTACCCCCATTGAATTGTCTTGATACCCTTGTTGAAAGGCAATGGACATAAATATAAGACTTTATTTCTGGTAGATGAATATGTTTGTATTATATCTTTGTCTACATTCTCTCTCATTTGTTATATACCGCAGGAACCCCAATTATACTATGCTAGATCACCTCTGTCCTCTCTAATAGCTTTCATCTTTGTCTTTTATTCTTCATTCATTCTCATGCCTTTCTTCATGTCAGTAATTAAATTTTCAACATTGTCTATTTGTACATGATTCTTTCTCATTCATTCCACAATAATGATGTCCTCAATTTATTTCCTTAGAGCTGCAACTCCTTTTCAATTCTATTATTTTATTACCTTGGTTTTTGTCTTACTGAATTCATATTTTTATTAAACTATTCTGTAGCATAAAACATTTGTGAGGAATTTTTTTCTGTTCCATGAGCTCTATTTTCTTCTCAGTTGCATGCTTTGTCTTTGTGTCTTTTACATGATGTATTATTTTCCTCCTTTGTTTAGTTTTGTTTTATTTGACTGTTGTATGTTTGCACAGTTGCCATGCTGTGTCTCTGCTTCCTGTCAATGCCTGATACTATTGAGGGCCACTTCTTTGTGTTCTCTATTACAGTAGAAGCCCATGTGTTTTCCTGACTCTGCTACAGTTTGCAGATTAAAGAGTTGGTGTTACGTCCCTTCCATAAGGGACTGTGAAATTGGGACAGGCTTCAGCCACAATAGAGTGCATTCTCCATTAGCAGCCTTTTTTCAGCATTTGCCAGTTCCATTGAGATGGCACTAGAGATCCTCTACCAGAGATATGTGTTATTTGTGGTATGTCTACTCCTCTTTCGTGAGGTAAACCTTTGGGCTTTGAATAGTTCTTCTCACATGTGGAAATCTTGAGGCTTTCCTTCCATCTCAGAGAGTCAACTTAGAGTTCCATTTTCTCTCCAAAAGTGGTTCCATTCCTCCTCAGACAGAGAGAAGAAAATTGAAAGCCAGTATTCAGTTTGCTTCTTCCTAAATTTAGAGGATTTAGTGATACATTTCAGGATTCCATTCACTCTATAGTGCTGCTTCTGGAAGTTAGGAAAAGAACAGGGACATTTTTCTTATATATCTTTTCACTTTGATCTAGAATCTCCTTTGCAGTTTGAATTTCAAATATAAAGATTTCATCAAGTGCACTTAAAGCAACTTGTTTTTCCAGTCACCATTGCCAAGTGCCTAATGCTAGTTTACCCATTACCCTTGGCAATTGACTATTCTGCACATTTCTGTATCCCTGAAGTATTCAATCGTTGATGCTTGGATTCTCAATCAGTTGCTTTTATGTTCTGCTACTGCTCTAGAAATGGGAGAAAAAAAATTCTTTGCCTTTAGTAGAAGTTAACTCCCAAATTGGGTTCCAGGTGAAAATGGGTCCCTTCTGGGTTAGAAATATGGAAGCCACTACAATTCCTGGCTGGAAAACCCATAATACCAGATGATGAACTAGTTTATACTAATAAATTCTGTGGATATATCCCTTTCTTATAATTTATTTATCCTTTTTCTACCATTTCTGCTTATAACCATCCCTGACAACTACCTAATTTCACTGTTAAACTTTAACCCCCAAGCCACCAGGGAGGCCCGCTACTTTATTATTATAGAATTATTCCAGGAGGTTCCCTGCTGGTTTGTCTGATATTAAACCTATCAGTAACTGTTTCTGTGTCAGAAAATCTGCAAAAGTCCAGAAACTTTCTGGAGAAAATGACAAGGTATGAATTTTATGCATTTTAAAACTCACTTTTGACATTATGAAATAATTTCTCAATTGAGAAAAAATCCATTTTTTTTATTTGAAAGAAAACAGTAAAAGCAATTGTCACTTGTTAACAGTCCGTTTGATTAATACCATTTCACAATTTGTACCAACACCTGGGA
The DNA here is from genome assembly GCA_004024925.1 of Scalopus aquaticus. Lineage (NCBI taxonomy): Eukaryota > Metazoa > Chordata > Mammalia > Eulipotyphla > Talpidae > Scalopus > Scalopus aquaticus. The sequence goes on along the minus strand of PVIJ01016688.1, from coordinate 24,305 downwards.
AAAGAAGTTTAGCTGGTCACTCTAAAATCACCGAGCACCAACTCTCCACATTTACGTTTCCATAAAACGCAATTGGGTTTTAAGTGAAAAGTCCTAACTCTTCTTCGCTTGCAAAGCAATTTCTCCTGGATCAAAGTTCTGGTCACCACAAATACCACCCTCTTACACACAGGGCCTCGCATTAGAGTCACTTGGTTTAACAGCCCCCAGACAGCGGTCAGAATATTCTGGTAGGTGGTGGGTGATTTGGACATACTTCAAACTAATCAACACAGGAGTTTCGAGTGATTTTATTCTTTTGTTTCAAAAGCATAAGAGCTGGTTTTCTTACCCACAGCCTAGGCCGGTGTCTCTTCGGCGAGACCACCTGTCTGCTTATCTTTCACAGGGCGAGGTGACCCGAGCACTTCTGGTGCCCTGTCGTCTGGGCTCTAAGAGACCAAGGCGTCCAAACCGTGCCTCCCCCTGCCGAGTTTCCCGCCCCGGGATACCAGCCTCCTCCCAGAATCGGTTCATTCCGCAACCATCTGACAGTCCAACTAGTACTCCCGGCAGGGGCAGAAGGCGCTTGGCTGGGGTGGCTGTCACCGCCCCAGACAGCGAGCGGCTGCATTTCCCCGGACGCCTGGAGGAGCAGCACTGGCGTGGGGCGGAGGGCCGGACGAGGGGCGGGGCGAACGCTGTGACGCAAGGCGGCCCTGACCAATGGAAACGTCCCGCGGCGCCGGCCGAGGAGCCGGCCCATAAAAAGGCGGTGCTGCCGCGCTCTCTAACCTCCAGCTGGCTGTGGCCCTGAAGGTATCTGTGTTGGGTCACTTTTCTTCCTCAGGTGACTCTGGCCACCGCTTGTTGCCCACGGCCGCCGTCGAAGTTTGGTTGCAGCCCCTGAAGCTCTCCACGGTCCCTCCCGAGCAGCAGCGGGTCCATGGAGAAGGGCCCGGTGCCGGCCAAGCCGCGGGACGCCAGGTGCAGCAATGGGGTCCCGGGGGGCGAGCCGCCGCGGCCAGAGCGGAGCCGACCGGCCGAAAAGCCGCCGCGGCGGGAGACCAAGAGTCCTCAGCCGGTAGAAGGCTGGTCGGGCGAGCGGCCCGGTAGAGAGGTGGTTAATGATTTTAACTTCCCCGACCTGGTGACCGCCTACTCGTCCATCCTGAGATCGCTGGGCGAGGACCCCCAGCGGCAGGGGCTGCTCAAGACGCCCTGGAGGGCGGCCTCGGCCATGCAGTTCTTCACCAAGGGCTACCAGGAGACCATCTCAGGTGAGTGCTCCCGCGACTCGAGTCCGCGCGGGATGCTCCTGAGTGTGGGGAGCCGGGGAGGTGCTGTGGGAAGTTTCCACAGTTGCCTCACTCTTCTCAGAGAGCCGAGTGCTGTCACTTTCCAAACCCCGCCTTAGGCCACGGGCCAGCTGCCTTCCCAAGCAAAGGCCCTGCGTGCGCGCGTTTCTGGCGCCCAGAGAGCTCGCGGCCTCTCCACCCGGGGCACCCATAGCAGCCGATCGCGGGGTCCTCCCAGCTCCCTGCACGCAGGAGCCTCACGTTGGTGGGGTCGCGGTCACTGTGCTCCCCTCCCCACATCTCCCCGGCTACTGCTGGGTGCCCTTCCCGCCTGAGCGCACCTGGCCGGATGCTTGAGGCACGTGCGTGACCCAGACTCACCCTTGATAAGAATCGCCTGGAGCTTGTGGAAGTGATGACTTCTTAGGGCTCTTATTTTGAGATCTCATATTTTGATAGGTCTTGGGTGAAGCTTTTCCTTCATGCGCATTGAGCACCCCGGGGTGATCCTTCAAGGCCAACTCTGAGACCTGCGCTCTCATTGACTTGCCAGGGCCCCGGGTCTTCAGAGAGTTGTAATCCCTTTGTCCACCTCAAGTCCACTACAGCTCAGACTTTCCCCAGAATTTGGCACTATTCTCGGCACGGGCTTCCCGGAGTTTGGGTGTGTGGTTTCTTGTGCTAGTCTGCTGCTTAAAGTCTCCACCCTTTTCCCCAACACCCCACAGTAATATAAGACTCCTACCTAAAGATTCCCTCTGAAACTCAGAATCACATCCCTCTACTCACACCCACCTCTGCATATTCCCCACAAACCTGGTTGGCCCAGTGCAGTCTGGGAGGGTCAGACTTTCTCACTCACTATTGAGGGAAGAGAAAGGGGACTGGGGAATGGAAAATGAGACATTGCTGCCTATTTGCTGGGTGAGTGGTGTTAGTCTTTTAAAAAAAGAAAGAAAAAGAGAAAGAAAAGCTTCTGACTTTTACAGCTGGGACTAAGACTTGTTTCCAGTTCACATCTTTCTTGCTTCTTGGTGACATTTCTTTGGCCTAAGAAGCCTTCTGCTTTCCCCATTTTTCAAAGAATTATTGTGCTTCCTAGCAAGGTAACCTCCCTGTCTCTGTTATTTCCCTGATCTAGTATCTGGCAACTCCCTGAATAGATTCAGGGAAGAATGAAGTTATTTTTACCCAGTCTTGCACACCCAAAAGGAAGGGTGGGAAATTAGAGAGTGAGAGGGGTGGAGCCCCAAAAGGAAATAATACTACATCCTTAAGCCTAGAAATGAAACTTTAGATCTGTGTCCAGGTTTGCTTTTTTTTTTTCACCCCTTAGTGGCAAAAGATTGGAGCTTCAAAGCAGTTTCCAAATGCCACGAATAAAGAATAAACATTTTAAATTTAGTGGATAGTCTATCATTCAGTGGCATTCCATGATGTAGTGAAGAAACATCTTGGAAACCTAGCTCATTTTGCCACCTGTGGATACAGAAAATGTTCTCTTCCAGAGTATCTTTCAGGCTTTGGGAATCTTACCCTAACAGAATTCACAGGAGGGAGGGATTTTTGACCCCAATAGAGGTCACAGAATTACCTCATGTGATTAGCAATGTTTACTTAAGCAATGATTAGCAGAAATTTGTCTCATGAGCCTAAGGATTAATGACTCAAAAAAAAACATTTCATTCTGCCTTAGAAAACTGTTCTAGTTAAGTATTAATTTATTAATTTAAAAGTCCATGTACTTAGAGACAGAAAGCAGAGTCTGGGGAGGTGGGTGAAATGGGAGTGACTACTTAATGGGGGTTTCCTTTTGGGGTGATGAAATTTTCTGGAACTAGACAGTGTTGATGATTCCACAACATTGTGAATGTAGTAAATGCACTGAATCGTACACTTTAAAATGAATAAAGAGATAAATTATATGTATATATATTATACCACAATTTTTGAAAAGTTCAGGGATCATTTAAGACATTTTCCCTCATTTAAAAAAATTGAAATAATATTGCATTATAACATTATATAAGATTCAGGTGTGCCTCATGAAAGTATATATACAACAATAAGTTCACCGATAAGAAATTCCATTCTACCCTTCACCATACAAATGTCCCCTTATAACACAATTTACCTCTTCTTTTCCCCATTCCCTTCTGGTAATCACTAATTGGTCTTTTAGTCTAAAAGTTTATTTTTGTTTAGTTCATCTATTTTTTTATATACCATATAAAAGTGAAATCTTCTGGTATTTGTCTTTCTCCTGGCTTATTTCACTAAGATTAATAACCTCTAGGTTCATCCATGTTGTTGCAAATGGCAGGATTTCATTTCTTTTTTTAACAGTTGAATGGTGTTCTGATGTGTATATACCACATCTTCTTTATCCATTCCTTTGTCAGTGAGCACTTAGGTTGTTTCTAACTCTTGGCTATTGTAAGTAATGCCGCAATAAATGTAGGGGTGCATTAATCTCTTTGAATTAGTTATTTTTAACTTTTCTGGTAAATATTCAGAAGTTGAATAACTAGATCATATGGTATTTCTACTTTGTTTTGCTGTGAAGAAGCTTTTTAATTCTATATAGTTCCATTTATTTATTTTTGCTTTTGTTTTCCTTGCCTTTGGAGTCGAGTCCACAAATATATCTTTAAGGCCAGTGTCAAAGTATGTTTCACTATGTTTTCTTCTATGAATTTTATGGCTCCAGATCTGATATCCAAGTTTTTAATTCATCTTTAGTTACTTTGTGTATGGTGTTAGTAGTATAGTTGATTGTTTTTGTGTGTGACTGTCCAGTTTTTCCAAGAGCATTTATTGAAAAGATTTTCTTTGCTCATTATATAACTTTGGCTCTTTTGTCCTAGATTAGTTGTCCAAATATGTGTGGTTTTATTTCTGGGCTCTCAATTCTGGTCCATTGATCAGTTTAACTGTTTTTATTCCAATATCATGCTGTTTTAATTATTATCACATTGATCAGTTTACCTGTTTTTATCCAATGCCATGCTGTTTTAATTATTAACAGTTTGTAGGATAGTTTGAAATTGGGAGCATGATACCTCCATTTTTTATCTTCCTCAGGAGTGTTTTTGCTATTTGGGGTCTTTTGTAGTCCAAAATAAATTTCATATTTTTTGTTCTATTTCTATGGAGATGTCATTGGGATTTTGAAAGGGATTGCATTGAATCTGCATATTGCTTTAGGTAATTAACAATGTTAGTTCTTCAAATCTGATCATGGACTATCTTTCCATCTTTTGTGTCTTCTATTTCTTTTTTAAAATTAAAAAAATTTTTTAAAGGCTTATTCTATTTATTTATGCATACAAGAACTGGGGTATAGGCCAGAGATGAGGGGTTGAGAGGATTTACCACAGACAGACTGGGGAGTGGAACAGGAGATCCACTGAAATACAGTGCTGAGGGGAGCAGCGAGTGAGACAGGAGAGGTCTTCTGTGCCATGTGGGTTAACTCCCTGCCCAGGGATCAAACTCACACTGCAGTGGCTGGTGATAGCTTGATAGCACTGAGACTTTCCATCAGGTAGGCCCTGATATCTCTATTTTATGTGATAAATTGTGAACAAAAGAACAAAAATTGTGACTGTCAGGTCAAAATTCAGGAATGCACGTAGTCTGTCTTCAGTGTTTCTTCAGTGGCTATAACATCTTTTTTATGGACCAAGGAGGCCTTCTGTGTCTTCTATTTCTTTCAACACTGTTTTATAGTTTTGGCATACAGGTCTTTCACTTTTTTAGTTAAATTTATTCTAAGGTATTTAATTATTTTTATACAGTTGTAAATGGGATTGTGTTCCTTATTTCTCCTTCTGTTGGACATTATTAACATATAGAAATTCAACAGATTTTTTAATATTATTTTTGTAGCCTGCCACATTGTTAGTTCTTTATTATTTATTTCTTTAAAAAAATTTATTTATGCATACAAGAGCTGAGGTATAGGCCAGAGGTGTGGGGTGGGGATGAGAGGATTCACTATAGACAGAGTGGGGAACAGAACTGGCAGACTGACTGAAATGCACAGCTGAGGGGAGCAGTGGGCAAGACAGGAGAGGTCTGCTGTGTCATGTGGGTCAGCTCCCTGGCCAGGGATGGAACTTGTGCTGCAGTGGCTGCTGATAGCTTGGTAGTACTGAGACTTAACCTTTTGTATATGTATTTTATTTATATCTTTTAGATTTTTTTTTAACTGAAGTCTTTGGGACTTCCTATGCTTAAGAACTATTAATAGTCATTCACTGAATACTTTTTATATTCTGTGTGCTTTATGTGGATGGTCTTTGTCAGTCCTCAGTTCTGAGGAAAATACTGTTCGTATCTCCATGACATGGAAACTAAAGGCATAGAGATTGACAGTCTACAAATGATAGAGTTGGTGGTTGAGTGTAGGTAGTCTGAATGTAGAACTCCTTACATGCTACTAAGAGATCAATCATTGTATCTTATCTACTAAATGTTTGAAACTGTGAAGTTGTGATCTAATTGTTGGGTTACCAGCATTAAAAAAGTGGAGTAGAATGGAGGAGATCCATCTATCATTTGTAATAAGAATATATTTTTAGAAACTTGTAAAACCATGAGCCATAGGACTAATGACTCAGAAGAATGCTTCATTCTATAGCGAAATTTCCTTAGTTAAGTGTTGATTTATCACTATTTGTAAAAATGATATAGGTTTTATGAGTTTTGGTATGAGTTTTGGTATATACTGACCCCAGATGTAAAATATACTTCTACTATGGGCTGTGGTCAAAAGTTCAAAAGCCTCTACCTAGAAAAAGAACTTGGTATTTATTTCTTAAAAACAAAACAGGATGGAGAGGATGATGAGAACCATGTTAACTTGAAGAAATGAACCTGAAATGTTGGTGGTCCAGTGCCTGGGCCAACCTGGATGAAAGAGAAACAGCATACTTTAAATCTGTAGGAAATAGAAGAGAGTAATGGAGAAAACATTTAGCACAATCCCTAATTTTTATTTCTTTAGATAGCCCTTAAAGTAGTCATCAATTCCCTATGGATTGTTTTTTGATAGAAACAATCTTCTTTAAAACTGTTGCCTTTCTAGCTTAACAACAAGATACTTTATATTTTTTATATCTCTGTATATTAATTTCTGGCCAACAGTATTGACTTAAATGTTGTAAGATATAAAATAAGTTGGTACTTCGTATTTTCCAAATCATTATTTTTTTAGTTGATGCTAACTTCTGATTTTCTGGGGAATCTGTTGGTTCTCCCTGCATTGCAGTTTCTTTTCATGACCTTTGCCTGGTGAACTTTCCCCTGCTTTCAATGTGTACTTTACCATGGGAGCATCTGTGGTTACCCATTAGGGGGGCTGTGTCTGGCTTGTGCAAGTCTTCTGGTTACTCTTCACCTCCTGGCTGTGGCTTGTGGCTAGAAGGGTGGGCTGGAGGAGACACTCTCCCCTTTCCTTGCAAGTGGTTGTTCTTTTAATGTAGCATCACACAGTGATCCTTGGATCAACTCATTATTAACGATTGCTGTCTCATTTCAGTATAGTCATTTCTAATTCTCTTACATATTCCAGGTTTTACCTTGGTGAAACTACTTTCTATCTAAGGAAGCTTTCCTGTGTTTCCACTATTCTTTCATTCAGAACCTGTACTTAAATTCTCTGTGGTCCTTGGTCTTCTCATCCCTGTATCTGACCCTTTCCATTTCCTGTCCTTTCCTGGATGTAATTGGGAATAAGCTTTCAGATAGCTTTATCTACCAGAGGTTAAGTGCATAAAACTTGTCCCATGTATTGTCCTTTTTATGAATTTGTGAGAATATGTAAGAATTTTGCTGCTTCTATCATATTTCTAGTTAAAGTAGATTTTAGCTTATCATAACCAGGCTGCCAAGACAGTTTCATTCATAATGTTGACAGTGTCCTGAAATTTGGGTAATGTGTGAGCATGTATATAACATAGTATGAGGAGATGGCACTGTGAGTGATGGCCTTTAACTTTTTTTTTTTTGAGGTAGCATTAGTTTGTAGCATTATATAGGTTTTAGGTGTGCAGCATTATGAAACAACATCCTTATATACTATATTATGGTCATACTAAATATCTACTTTCAGTTATGAGCTTCTTGACTGTCTTCCTACCAGGGTTGAGGAGTCATATCCCTGCCTCACATACTTTCACTAAAGGATGATGTCTATTCTCTAAAGATAATATAGGGAATTAGATAGATACTTTGTTTACACACAAAAAAATGAATCTTAAAAGACATAAATAACTATAAAAATATATATTAAGCTACGTTATACCTACAATGTGCTAACACTCCCTATAAATTCTTCTTTCTTTTTTGCAAATTTCTGATTTACCATATTAGACTGTTATGGTAAACTAAAAATTGTAACCACTTCTAAGATATGAAAGGGGGGCAAAAAATCAGATTACTTACTGTCCCCTTCTGTGTCATGGATGAAAGATGAGTTCATGTCCTGTTTCAAAGTATAGTATATAAAAGTTAATCTCATTATGGAGAGGTGCTGTTTTGGATTGTACAATTCATTTAAATCTTGCTTAATACATTTTGGGGGACTCCCTGGTGGCGCAGCGGTTAAGCGCTGCGCTGTGGAGCTGTTGGCAGCGGTGACGCGAGTTCGACGCCCGGCCAGGGAGAATCCCACATGGCGCGGCAGACCTCTCCTGCCTTGCCCGCTGCTCCCCTCAGCAGTGTATTTCTGATCTGCCTGTTCTGCTTTACCCGCTCTGTCTCTGGTGGACCCTCTCGCCTCCCCACACCTCTGACCTGTACCCCAGCTTGTATGTAAAAATAAAAAATAAATCTTTAAAAAAAAATCTTGCTTAATACATTTTGTTTTAGTATATTTTATTAATTAATCTTACATCTGACCTAGTTCTGTGAATGAAGAAGGAAAAAATAAGATGGCTGTTTGTCGAAGTTTTACTGACTGGAATTTGGAAGTAGCCAAAATTGATTAAAGCTGTCAAATTATTGAGAATGGAAGGGAAAAACTAGTTCTAATAGCTCCTTTTAAAAACTTGGTATCTATAAACAATTTTTGTGGCACAGGAGAAAAAGTCACTACACATAACTTTGAAATAATAAAGTTTAAGTTAGTACTTGCATTTGTTTCATTAGACTGCTGTAGCTAAATACCACAAACCAGGCTGTCTATACAATGGAAATCTATTATTTCACAGTTCTGGAGACTAGAAGAATGAAATCAAGGTATTGGCAGAACCAGCTTTCCCTCTGAATGTTGTAAGGTCCCAGTCTTCCCAGTTTCTGGTGGAGCTATCAATCCTTGATGTTCCTCAGCTTGCAGCTGCATTATTCCCATCTCTGCCTATGTAATATCCAAATTTCCCTCTTGTAATCCTTAATAAGGATTAAGAACCACTTTAATGAGGCCTCCCTGATGGTGCAACGGTTTAATTCTCAGCACTATGAAGTTATCCACAGCCACTGCAGCACGAGTTTGATCCCCGGCCAGAGAACTTCCCACATGGCACAGCAGACTTCTTCTGCCTCACCCGCTGCTCCCCTCAGTGGTTTACTCGGTAGATCTGCCCACTGTGTTGCTGGTGAATCCTCTCACCCCTTCCCCACACCTCTGGCCTACACCCCAGTTCTTGTATGCATAAATAAATAAATAAATCTTTAAAAAAATCACTTTAGTATGCCTTGTCTTAATTTAGCTAATTAGATCTGCAGTGACTGTATTTCCAGATAATGTCACACTCTGAGGTTTAGGACTTCAACATATCTTTGCTAAATCTTTCACTCTAAATGCTAAATGCTGTCATTCATGATATTGACTGGGAACTGCAGTTTCATTGAGCAAATTCCTTGCATACCAGGCTTGACACTGAATCCTGGGAACACAGGAGGAACAAAACCAGATAGGGTTCCTGCCATCATGGAACTTAAAATTGATCAAATAAAACCATTTTTATCAGAATCACATGAGTATGTGATTACAGATTGAGAAAGGATAGAAAAGACACACCTCAGTGAGAGTATTGAGCAAAGGAACTTGATTTATGTTGGAAGATGGCAAGTGTGAATGCTTGAGATGACATCTGAGTGATAACAAACACTGCTGAACACTTTTGACTTCTTACATTGCCTTATTTGACCCTGTGGGGTAAATAATATTATTCCCATTTTATACATAAGGAAAGTGAGGCACAGGGAGAATTTGCCCAGGATCATAATCTTGAAATTAGTGACTCTGGGAGGATGGCAGAAAGTAAAAATCATAACTTTTGACATTCTATTCAATTTGACTCATAATATTTTACTAATTTGAATCCCCTCTTCCTGTCCCTCTCCTCCCTTTTTGTATTTTTTTTTCTGCTGTTTTCTTTGCTTAGCTCTAGAAACTCTTCCATGCCTGGACAGTCCCTCACGGGAAGTATAATTTGGTAATTTGAGTCCAGTATTTGGTTGAGTCAGACTGCAATATTAAAATTTACCAGAAGAGGGCAATTGTATAATCTTGTTGACTCCTAGATTATGAATCTTGGATTATAGAAATAATTCTTAATTCCAGGCTCTGCAAATAAATATGTTCCCTAAATTCTATATTCTCTATTGAGTGCATGGCAGTTAAATTGAGGAATAATTTGTGTAGGGTTAACTAGAATATTTGAGCTGAAGTAAATTTGTTACAATCAAGACCAAGAGGACATTCACTCAGTAGAATTTTGTTCTATTGTAGCCTCAATGGCAATTTATGAGCTATCTGTACTCATCTTTGCATCCCTAGCAAGTTGCCCAGCACTTGGTGAATGTTTGAATCAATTTCTTAAAGACAAAGACCTTAACACTTGTCTTTTTCTTACCTGCTGTGTGCATAGGTCCTCAATAAATATTGATAAAATGGTGGTTATCTTATATACCAAAGAAAATGTAGGGAACTTACAAATATATTTTTAAAAGTCACAAAAGTTATTCCTACTGGATCTCCTGAACTCTTCTAGGACAGAGGTCATCCTTTAAACATCTTTGTATGCTTCTAGAATCCTGCACTGTAGAAACTCACCAATTTGGAGAAGTGGCTCTTCTATCTCCAGCCAGCATGTTATTTCAACGTATCAGTTGAAGGAACTGTCCTGTTTCCATGGCACATTGAACTTCTCACAGGAAGAATCTTTAGAAAATTATCTGTCAGGATTGCAATGAATTTTTAAACTTTTGTAAAAATATTCACATGCACACAAAATTTGAATAGCATAGTGTTAATCTATGTGCCTGTCACCCAGCCTCCAGTTCCTTTAGCTTTTGTATTACTTTTACACTAGTAGTTGGACACTTGCCCTCACCACCTCCCCCCCAAAAACCAACCTCTTAAATTTAGTTATAAATAGCTCGTAGGTGGTTGCGGAAGTGGCAAAATATCTAGTTGTCTCGTTCTGTGGTGTTAACAGTGATCAGCATTAGGTGTTATCAGCCTGATTTGTCTATTACAAAATTCCCTGCAGCCTTTCGAATATTGGTTTTAGTAGTCATTCATTGTTGATTTTCTATATCCAGTATTTATTAGAAGTTTCAAAGTAATGGTATTTGGTTCTTTAATTTCTTCTGAATTTACTAACTGCATTTCTTCAACTACTAGATGAGTTTAAAAGTATTTAACATAAAGCTTAATATATATGTAATTGTTAATATTTTTAATATATTTAATTCTGCAGTGGAGCTCCTCCTAACTAAGACTCAATCTAGAAGTTATAAGAGAAAAAAATTGTAACTTTAGCTATAAATAATTAAAAATTTTAACATGTGAAATACTAACAAATGAAGTCAAATGACATGCTGGGGAAAATATTTGCAACTCATATCATAGATGATAGGCCAACCACACTAATATGAAAAGAGATGATAGAAATTAATGTGACAGAAATGCTAACAACACAATTGTAAAATTGGCAAGATTTGTAAATACTTAATGGAAAAGGAAATACAAGTGACACTAAAACACATGGAAATACAGGATGCCCCACCCTGCCCTCAATAAGAGAAATGTCACAGTTGACTCCAAGATATATATTTTCCCTGTTAGGCTGGCAAAGATCCAGAAATTTGACACTACATTGCATTATTGGAATTATAAGGAAACCTCATTGTTTATAATAAAAACAGTATAATTATAAGGAAATTACACTGTTGAGAGTGTAATTATTCTAATGACTAGCTAACAAGATAAATCTTGTGACTGAAAACCTTTATCTTGAAGTTAGGTAAAAATAGTTGTAGATATTTGCAAGCTTGAGCTTTACTGTAATCCTTATTGCGTATAGGAAGAGGCTGGGATTAAGTGTGACCTTGTTTCTTAACCATCTGATAATTACTGACATGTCTTTTACCTTGATTGTTATCTTTCCCTTTTGGTAAAGGGTGGTAATACCTGTCTTGCTTAGGCTATTATAAAAGTTAAGAGATTTCCTGTTAGTAGTAAATGATTAAACAAATGGTGGTACATCCATACCATGGACTACTATTCAGTAGTAAAGAGAAAGTAACTGTTGATACACACAATTTGGAGGAATGTCTAAGGAATTAATTTGAATAAAGAAAGCTATTAGTGTTCTTATCTGGCTTTATTGATATGGCAACAGAATTTAGAAAGAAATCCAGTCAGAGGTTTCAGCAAAGAACTTGTATTGTGGGTCACATAGTGGGAGAGAAAAGAGAACTGCCCTGAGCCACATTCCGCCTGAGAGCAGGGTGGATCCTGTTTCTATGGTATTGATCACACCATGGTGGGGAATGGGGGAAGCAGGGTATTGGCGTGGCTGGCCAGAGTTTTATGATTTTCAAAACAAACAGGGACCAGGTTAACTCAATAACAGGCAGGTAAAGTAACAGGAGTACCAGGGTCCAGAGGCCCTGTAACAAGCTCAGCCCTAAGTGGCTAAAGCTGACACAGCTAAGCGTACCACTGGACATGTAGGTCTAACAGGGAATTCCAGTGAAAATAATCTGTCAGGTGAAGCTAAAACTGTTTTTTTTTTCAGAGATTCATTTATTTATGCATACATGAGCTGGGGTATAGGCCGGAGGTGTGTGTGTGGAGGGGTGGGGGGCTGAGAGGATTCACCAGAGACAGAGTAGGGAGCAGAACAGGCAGATCTACTGAAATACACTGCTGAGGGGAATAGCGGGTGAGACAGGAGAGGTCTGCTGCGCCACGTGAGAAGCTCCCTGGCTGGACATTGAACTCGTGCTGCAGTGGTTACTGATGGCTTCATAGTGCTGAGACTTAACCCCTTGTGCCACCAGTGAGGCCTGATAAAACACATTTTAAGTCACAGAGAGATAATGATATGATTCTAGAATTGACAGATTTTGTAATGGGAATACTTTATGTACAGTAGTTGGCCAGTAAAGATAAATTTTTATTTTGTTAGAAATCTCATTTCTGTTAGATATTGGGGTCTGTATTACAAAGAGCTTACATTCCTTTTCTGATGCTTATTATTGGTTATGTTTCTATTGAGTCCCAGCCTTTGATGAACACTTTAGAAATTTTCTCTTTTAATATCTCTTACAATAACTCTGAGAGATAGTATTATTTTTATAGTTAGCAACTTACGTGTGGCCCTGTTAAAATTGGTTGGGATTCCGCTTTTCTCTTTGGTGACAAAGCCAGTTCTCTCAAATACTACGTAATGGTACACCTATATTGCCTTCTTAACAAACCTGTTTGGGTAAATTTGCCTATGACAACTACTGTGTGATAGCAGTATAACTTACTGGTAAGATTGTGTTTTGATGGCATTTTATATTGTTTTGACAGTTTAAAACATGGTTTCTCAACTTTGGCACTATTGCCATTTGGGTCAGATAATTCTTTTGGGGGAGAGGTTTTCCTATGCGTTGTTGGTGTTTAGCAGTGTCTCAGGCCTCTATCCTTTACTTGACAGTAGCTCTTCAATCCCAGTGGTGACAACCAAAAATGCCCCCAAATGTTATCAGATATTGTCCCCCGCAGGACAAGATCATCCCCAGTTGAAAGCTGTAGACTTGGAATTACAGAAATTGTATTATTTTACAAATTTAAATATATATCTCATCTACAATATTTAAAAATCTTAATGCTTTCAAAATAAGCTTTGATTTTTAACCCTGAGAGTTCTTGTTAGTTACTTAGTTTTTTATAGACATCCCCTGTGGAAGGTGATTAAATTCTTTTGGTTACTTTGTATGAAATATTGGTAGCTACCAACTGGCCTTTTAGTAATAACCAGGTGATGTGGTATTTGAAGTTATACATAAACTCACAGGACTGATGTTGTTAATTCAACCATATTAAATAAATTTTTTTGTTATGTAGCTCTTGATTTGTCGTCACACATTCCAGAATATAATTTCATTATTAGAAACTGTATGCTTTTTAAAAAACTGCTTTTATGGTTGAATATTATAATATGTGAATTACATCTAATACTGCTGATATTAGAAAACATAAAAAAAGAATTGAGAAGGTATACAAAAGGCGCCCAATGCTTAATTTATTCTGTCCTTTATGGTGAGGAAGAACTGAGATTGGATTAACTGGAAACTATTTTAAGAAGGTGAGACACTTTGGAACCCTGAACCACCTTGTGAAAAGTCCAATTACCCCGAGGTTGTCTTGCTATGAGGAAACTTTTCATGTGGAGAGGCAGGCTGAGGTTCCACCCAACAGCTGTCATTGAACCCTCAGCTACTATGTAAAGACACCTCCAGGTGATTCCAGCTCCTTCCTGGCCAGCTGTCTGAGGCCCCAGGACTTGTCAAGTGTAGAACAGTCATCTCCTCTGCCTTCTCTGAGCTCCTAACCCACAGGATCCTGGACATAATAAAATAGTTGTATACTCCTAAATTCTGGGGCGTGTTGTTATTCAATAAAAGCAACTGAAACTGCTTTTGAGATAAGGGTACTTAGAATTTGCATTTGTGTAGAGGAAAAGGGAGTGAGTTAAACAAGTCAAGAGATAGCAAGATGGTTTAAATTTGGGAGTTATAAATATAAGCCTGACAGTTGAAGCTAGGAGAGTGCTCAAAGGAGGAGAGGAGGAGACGGGTTGTGTAATTTTAGGAGATTTCTGTGTTCAGGTAGTAAGAAGAAAGAAGAACCAGCAGAGACAGTCGTAAGGACTTGAGGATTGGAGGTACTAGGAAATCTGGCAGGAAAGTTCTAAAAGGAACAAAAGGAAGAGATGGTGAGGCATGGCAGACTTGAGTCAGATTGCCTGGCTTCAAATCCAGTTATTGACAGGCCTCAATTGCCTCATCTGTAAAATGGGGTTATTAATAGTACTCTTTCATCTCATAGGGTGTTGTGAGGTTTAAATGAGTTAGTACATATAAAAGCACTGAGAGAAATGCTGGAAATACATGAAGTGCTACCTACATTCTGTACATGTTAACCAAGAGTACCGAGATTTGATTTAAAGGTGTTATTAGTAGCCTAACTAGCTTAATGTATTCAGAAACCAAATGGTAGACAAATTATAGTAAACAAAAATTTTGACTTATTTTTTCCCCCTGAGTGATAGGGTCAAGTGAGTTTCTTCCTTGGTGTGTATCAAGATAGCAAACTGCTGAGGTGCTTAGTTGTTGGGTGTTGGGTAACCAACATCATGCTCCAGCAGGGACTAAGTGCCTAGATTACAATTTCATATAAAGAGTCATTTAGTGTGTGAGACTCACAATACATAGGAATTCTGCTTTTCTTCTTGAATTCTGGCAAAGAAAAAGCCACGTAGTTATAGTTTTGAGACATTTCTTAATATCCTGACTTAAAAATATTTCAGGAAGTTTTTGGTGAGGGGGAATTTATAAATAATTATAAAACTTATAGCTAAATTCCATTCAATTCTAAGATGAAGTAATACCTAACAATTTTTTCCCGCTTACATTTTTGAGGAAGATATTTGAAAACCACAAATTTATGTATTTTGTCCAAAGAACATTTAATTATATTGTGGCCATTTTATATACTTTATAAATGTGAGTCTGTATTAAGGGTCTTACTATTTGGAAAATTTTTGGTTCTGTTTTAAACATTTGTTTTTAGGGCTTGTGCATTTTGATAAATGCCATCATAAATTATTAATATTTCCTTTTATTTTGAGCAATTTTACCTATACTACAATGGTGTATAAATTTAAGAGATAAAACTTTAACTCCCTTTGAACAACTAGCAAGTATAATACAACATAATTATGTTCCATCTATACTAAAATCTCCAAATTGTGTTCCTTACTGTGTATTTGCAACTGTGTCTTAAGTACATACACTTTAATGTTGTGTTTCTCATTAAACTTGTTTGCTTTTTTTTTTTTTAACATTTAGAAGGGCAGGTTTATTATAAAAAGGAGAAGAATAAAGGACACTTACATAGACAAAAACAGGCAGAAAGAGCTGCCCCCGAAAGGGACAAGTTTGCTAAGAGACATGCCTGCATAGTCACAGGCAGGCAGGAGAGCTGCCGCTAAACTGATCTGCTTTTTAATCGTGGTAAATGATACATAAGTTAGCATTTTAATAATTTTAAGTACACTTACATTGTGCAACCATCACTATTCTCCATCTCCAGAACTTTTTCATCATCACTAATTGAAATTCTACCTGTTAACCAGTCACTTCCTATTCCCTCCCCGTGCACTAGTCTACTTTATGCATTTGACTATTCTAGTTACCTCATGAGTGAAATCATACCATATTTGTCTTTGTCCTTGGCCTGTTTCGCTTAGCATAATGACTTCAACAGTCATCCATATATTAACATCATTTTAAAGCTAGAAAAGGCCTCTTTGATCCTTGTGTGAGCCGGTAAGTCATTCTCTAGAATGTTGTATATTCTCACATTTGTAAGTATTATATTTTTATTTTCTTAAGAAGCTTAGAATTGAAGATACATTAAATGTGTGCATATATTTATTAAAATATCAGCCCTATGAGTGAACCTGTCCTATAAAGGGGAAGCAGAAACAGGTGGCCTGGTATTGGTCTTCAGACAGCCCATTGTCTGTGCAAGCAGGGGCGAGAACAAAGTTCCTGGGCAGAGGAGCAAATGGGGTTCTCTGTGGTCAGAAGGTAGGCAGGTGTTTTTTGGGGAAAGACTTGAAACCATAGGTGAGGAGAGATAGCAGTTGAAGGTGAACCTAGAAGAAAATTCATTTTGAGAATTATTTTTTAAAAACAAATAGTCCATGTTAATTTGGAAAAGATTATGATCTACAATCATGATTCTGAAGCAAAAATAGTACCATTATGGAGACTTTTTTTTTTAAATTACATTTATAGCTTCTGTTTTAACCTTGAGTGACACTTCTTTTTTTTTTTAAGATTTTTTATTTATACATACAAATTGGGGTACAGGCCAGAGGTGTGGGGCGGTGAGAGGGTTCACCAGAGACAGAGTGGGGAGCAGAATAGACAGATCAGAAATACACTGTTTTAAAAGATTATCATATAAGGCATTAAGATGAGGTTCTTTCTCTGTTTTTAAAGCCCAGTCAGCCCTTCTAAAGAACTTCACCTGAACTACAGTGAACTCATTGCAACTTGGTTTAGTATTTATAATCTGATCATTCATTCATTTTACCTGCAATTCCTCCTTTATGCTCCTAGTTACTTGTGCTCCACTTTCTGACTCTTGAACTTATTATCTCTAAACTATCTTGTCTTGTCTTACTCTGACGCTTAGTCATTGGTCACTTGAAGTAAAGTAATGCTTTTAACTGGCAGTCTTGCCTCCCAGCTTGTCCTGCTCTAACCCATTAGTGCCAATGTAATTTCACTAAAATATGTCTCTTCCTTCTGAAAATTCTTGCCTAATTTTCCCTTGTCTTTCCTCACCATGACTGTGATGTTCCATGTTCTGACCTCTGGCCTGTCTGCATTCTTTTCCTTATCTTCCATAACAATCTCCTCTTGAGGGACATTTTGGTATTTTAGTTTAGTGCATAGCTAGTCTTAAAAACCATTCTATCTCATTCATACACTGGAGCTGGAGACCCAGGGAGAAGTCTACATGAGGCTTGTTCTTTTGCTGCATTTGACCTTATTATCTGCTTTTTTCCCCTAATTTTTTTCACTCTTTTTAGTTCTGGGTTACTAACCATGAAAATCTCCTCCCACTTTCCCCTTCATTTCTTCTTCACATTTTATCAACAGTTATTGCCTACTTAGAGTTCTATAAAATAAGCAACTAGGATGTAAATTAGGTTCTGTAAAATATGCAACTAGGTGAGTAAATTTACTGTTTCTGAATTCTGGGTTGAATTTTTTTCACATCTAGTTGGTCTAAATGCTGTTAACAGTGAAGTGCTTTCACAAGAACGCATGTCTTTTGCATGATGTGTTTTATTAGTACTTATTCTACATAGGAATCAGGGCCCAGTACAATGGAGGCTATTGACAAATGTACCAAACAAAGAATTTCTCACTAAAATAACTTAAAATTCAATTATATCTATTGTATAGTTTATGTACTCATGGTAAGATGTTCATGAGCAAAGATAAAGGCTCTCCATGCTGGAATTCAACTGAGCAGCTGTTGCTGAACTACAGATTGCTTTAAGGGAGTGCTGCTATAAGTCATACCTCCTAACTGACCGCCTCCTTCAAAATGTAAGCGCTTCTGTTTGTGCACAGACAGCCAGGGAGGTCTGCCAGTCTGATTGCCCATCAGAAACAATTTGCCTTTCAGATGCAAGTAGTTAGTTGTCAGCCTCCAGCTGTTAGCATCTTCAGAATTTGCCTCAGTTGAGGCCAGGCTTATTCCATGCTGCTTTCTTTCATTTTAATACCCATCTTTTTCTTTCTTCCTGTTCCCTCTTTCCTACAATAAATGGAGCTTTTTTAGCGTGGGGCCCTTACAAGTAAAGTGGCTTATAAGAGGAAGATGCAAATCTTTTTGCTTCATATTTCTGGTGTTAAATATTTTGTTCACTGATAAAATCCCTAGGTCCATTTGGTTGGTGTATCTTAAACTGTTTGTCTGCAAAAGACTTGTTCTGGTGTGACAGAAAGGATAACTGGTCTGCACTAGACACAGCATCCCCACTTAACTGGTTTATGACTCTATTCGAGTTACTCGATGCTTGATGTGGTCTACAAGGACAGAGAGTCACACTGAGGACTTTGTAGTATGGGCGTGTTGTCACTATTGTCTCAGTCCTCACTCTGTTGACTTCTAGCAGCTGACAGGTGATGTCCTAGCAAGGATGCAGCCTTCTTTCCATGCTAGAGGTGCTGTTTTCCTCTGAAACACTCAAGCCTCACAGGTAGTTTCTATGGTAACAGGTACCCGAGCTTGCTCTCTCTCTTTTTTCCTTGTGATGCAGGTTTATGAAAGGGGTTCTTCATCTGTATGTTCTTTAGGGTCTATGATCTTATAACTGATAGTCTCTTTGATTAGCTAAAGCCTTTATTTAAATACTTTCCCCTGGTGAGTATTGCAGACCTCCTATTAGAAGAATAACCAGTAGCTAGTCAGACTAGCACTTGAGGTTTTAGTCTATTAATGAAACTTCATGTCAACTAGAAGAGGAATTGTTGGGTTCATTAGTAGAACAGTGACACCAAGAAAACTAATATTTTCTGTTAAGATCATTTATTTTATTATTTTTTGAATATTTATTTATGCATACTAGAGCTGGGCTGTAGGCCAGAAGTGTGGGGGGCGGGGGTTCTGAGGATTCACCAGAGACAGAATGGGGAGCAGAATAGACAGATCCACTGAAATACACTGCTGAGGGGAGCAGCGGGTGAGACAGTAGAGTCTGCTGTGCCATGTAGGTCAGCTCCCTGTCAGGGGATCAAACTTGTGCTGCAGTGGCTGTGGATAGCTTCATGGTGCTGCAACTTAACCCCTTGTGCCACCAGGGAGGCCCTGTTAAGATCATTTCGAGTACAGTTCTACACTGGCAAAATGCAGCTCTCCTGCCCACCATTGACTATGCAGGCACTTTTCTTTTTCTTTCTCCTTTTTCAATAAACCTGTTTAAAAATGTAAAAAAAAAAAAAAATCATGACATTCATTTTACTTTTAATTTTTATTATGTAAAATTTTCAAACACAGAAGTAGACAAAGTTATGTAATGGACAGCTATATACCTACTACCTAGATTCAAAATTAATGTTTTCCCTTATCGGCACAGTCTAGGCTTTAAGAGCTAATCAGAGACCTATTTCGAGGTGAAATTTTACTCTCAAAAGTGTTTTTCTTCTTACCCAATCTGCTATCTTTAGAAAAAATAACTTAATTCCTCATGTCATTTAATACCTATATTCAAATTTCCCCAGTTGTCCCATGATTTGTTCAAACCAGGACCCACTCAAGGGCCATACATTTACATTTGATTGTTAGGTTTTAGTCTAGAAGAGTTCCTGCTACCTCCTTTCTTTTCCCCCATGACACTGATTTATCAGAGATTGTCAGTTTTCATGTAAAATATTCTGCCTTTGGGACGTGTTTTATTGTTTTCTCCTTGTTTTCATTTAACTTGTTTCTCTAGTTCTCATATTCCCGGAAACTGGAAATTAGGTTTAAAGACTTGATTAAATTCAAGGAAAAGGATTTTAGCGGGAATGCTGTTTTATTCATGTGCTATCACAACCAGGAGACAAAATATTAGGATCTCGAAGAAGGAAAGATATCTTGTTGGTTTGAAAATCGAGTCTTTACTGGCTTCCTAGAATAAACTTCTCTGGAAAAGTTCCCTTTTTTAAAGAAGTCTTTTTTTTTTTTATTAGTTTGAAGATTTAATAGGATTCTCCTTTCCCCTGAAACTCTTCCAGTTTGATTTCCAAAAGTAAAGGTCAAAGTAGCATTAAATTACTGAATCTCCTCTCATATAAACGAAATAAATAGTTGGTAAAACAGTGTTTTGTGACTGATGAGCACCAGTGTCCTGGGTTCTAGTGGCCTCTGAGTACCAGGCTGCTCTTTCTGACCAGCTCTCTGGGTGGGCAGTCAGCTTGACCCTTTCCTCTTCCCCCCCATGTTTATGAGTAATTTTACTTTTCTTTAAAAAAAAAATCGTATTTCCACTCTTCATTTCCTTTGCTGTCTTTGAATATAGTAACTGACTGTGAATGCAACTCCTGATTCAGGTTTCCCGCCTCTGGTCTGCACCCCCAGGTCCCCAAAGTCCATCTTCTAGTAGGCTGGTTCAGACTTCCGGGAGCTGGTAATCAGAACTCTCATCTGGAGTCAGAGGAGAGGGGGCAAAATCCAGCGCTCAGGTCAACTGCTTTGTTGGCTGTTCTTCAGGAGGTCCTGAATGTTTCCAAATAGAGTATCAGTTTCCCCATCTGCAAAGTAGGGATGAAAGTAGTTTGACTAATGCAGAGTGTGGCAAGGCTTGAAAGAGGTCATGAACTAAATGTAAAATATAATTAAATTAATTTGGTTACTTTAATTAGTTTAATTACAAAATTCTCTAAAATAGAAGAGCATCTGGTTTCTGCCCAGTGCATCTCAACCCACTCAGGCAGTTCCCTACCTTTCCTTGCTTTCCACTTGTATGATTCATCTCACATAGTAATTCTCTTCCTTACCCTTCTAGACAACCTCTCTTCCTTTCCTCCTAGCTGTCTTTAAGGCTTGGGTCAAATCTTAGTCTTCAGTATAGTCATACTTTTTCTCCCAACTCATAATGTTTCCTTTATGTAAACTATTGCTTTTGTAGTTTAGCTCTTAGTCACTCTTCAGATATTTTTACATTTAGCCCTCTTATTTCCTCAGATCTTAAATTTCCTGAATTCACAGTTTAATATACTTGTGTCCAGCTCAGAAACGAGTGCAGAATTGTTTTTGAAAATTTGATGATTTTACCCTTGAAGCTGATGTGTAGTGAGTTGACTGTAGCACCCAACTAGTTTCTTAAATGGCTCATGTTTTCCTAGAATATGGAAATAATCTTCTTATGTGAGTTCCTCCTTCTGTTGCTTTTCATTGGAGCGCATCCATCCTTTCTGCTGTCTGCTTTAAATAAAGTTAGCTCCTGCTTCTTCCCTTGTCTCTTCACCACCACCCCCAACCTGCGCCCCGGCCCCCCCCCCCCGCCCCCCGTCTCTGTTCCAGGCCTCCTTTTCTATCAGGTGTGCAGACCTCACCATTTTCTGCCATGGTCACCCTCTGACTGTGGTGAAGGTCTGCAGTAAGGAGTTACATTGCCCATTGTTTGAACTTGCTAAACTGCAAATTAGGGCCAGTAGTGGGTCTATATTTAACCCTCATCTCCTCTCATTCCCTCAAAGCCTATGTTCCCAGCCCTAGTGGTTTCCAGAGTCACTGGCATTATTTAAAAGACATAACCCTGGGTTCACGTCCCCCCACTCCCCATCTTGTGAGTCAGATTTTCTCAGGGTGACTTGGGAAGTGAAATTTTCCAAAACTCTGATTGGCCATATTTGGGAATCACTGTTCTAAAAGATTATCCCTTACCCCTTAATCATTTGTTACTAATGATGGCTTGAGCAGCCTGCTGGTACTTACTTGTTGGATGGGATCACACACGTTTCCATAACATCCATCTGTATGAAATCTCATGGCATAGTGAATGTAGGATGATAAGGAATGAGCCTATTAAAGGCTTTTGAAACAAATGGATAGCTTATCAGATTTTTCTGTTCTTTCTTTAGAACTCCTATGAACCAGACCTTGTTACCACCTTCTGTTTTGTAATTTCCATTTCCAGTTTAACAGCTGGATTGTGAAAGATATTCAAAATTATCCAATTAAAAAACTAAATGTGGCAAGTGTACATCTTTTATTTTTTAAAAATGACTCCTTGAATAACCTCTTTGTTTACTTTCCTCAGATAGCCTCTAAAACTCTAATTTTTGGTCTACCAGAAAATTTCAGAGTACTAAACAGAGACCAGAATATTTGTTCTTGTGGAGGGTAACTTTGAAAGTTAATAATATATATGATTGGCAATCTTCAGTTGTATCCATGCACAAATCAGAAGAGTTTAAAATGGAAACAGTGCAGAAAACTGATGGTCACTGCCATACACATCTCAAAAACTGACCAGGTGGGTGAGAGGGCAACTCTGCTGTAATTTATCATCAATTTCCAGTCCTCCCCTCCCACCCCCCCAAAGTGGTGCAAGACAGGAACTTAGGAGTTATGTTAAGCTTCTCAGAAACCATCTTCTTACCTGTGAAGACCCCGAAACCTAGGTCACATTCCACACAAAACTTGAATGTGAACCTGAATCTCTGGACTTCTTCTTTTTTTACTCACTGGTCACTGATTTATTAGAAAGGATATTATTCGGGAATGGCCAATTGCAAGGGATGCATGGGGCAAGGAGCTTGCTTCCATATCTTCTCTGGGCCTCTTTTTTTTTTTTTAAAGATTTATTTATTTATGCATACAAGAACTGGGGTGTAGGCCAGAGGTATGAGGTGCTGAGAGGATTCACCAGAGACAGAGTGGGGAGCAGAGCAGGTAGATCTACTAAAGTACACTGCTGAGGGGAGCAGTGGGCGAGGCAGGAGAGGTCTGCTGCACCATGTGGGAATCTCCCTGGCTGGGAATCAAACTCGTGCTGCAGTGGCTGCGTATAGCTTCATAGTGCTGAGACTTAACCTGTTGCGTCACCAGGGAGGCCCTTCTCTGGAACTCTTCTAATTCATTCCTTTTACTTTATCCTTAGTCTACTTCTTTGACCACTGAGTGTGTGATTCTCTAAGAGCCAATTAAGTTACTGTGTGTCTGGGTGGAAAGATTACCTGTGCTTTCATTTATGCATTTTAGTATTTCAATATTTTATAAATAAACTACAATGAACAATACTGTTATAATCAGAAAAAGTAGTAGTTCAAAAAAATAACTTCACATGGGAAAAATTGTCTCTTGCTAGTAGAGGAAGTATTCATGACAAAGTCAGCGGAGAGGATGGGACTATCTCATCAGTATTGTATTTGCTGAATGAAACGTGTATCGATGCTATTTTGAGGGCAACCAATACATTTATTTCAATAAGCTTGAATATATATATATAATATTAAATATATATTTATATATAATATATTATATGTATTATATATTTTATATATAATATATATGATATATTTATATATATATATATTATATGTATATATATTTCAGCTTTGGGGGGATATAATTGCCATGGAACATTGTGTTGATGTGATACACTTATATATTGCAATCACCACCTTAATTATCACCTTAGAATTAGCTAACACCTTTATCCCATAACATAATGACCATTTCTTTTTGTGATAAGAACATTTAAGATCTGTTCTCTTAGCAACTTATGAGTATACAATGCAGTATTGTTAACTATATTCACAAAGCTGTGCATTAAATCCCCAGAACATGTTTCTCTTCTAACTAGAAATGTTATTTCTTTAACCAACATCTCCCTATCTTCTCTAGTCCCACCCCCTGGTAACCATCATTCTTCTCCATTTTCATAAGTTGGCTTATTTGGATTCCACATATAAATGAGATTATACAGTGTTTGTCTTTCTCTGCCTGACTTATTTCACTTAGCATAAAGCCCTCGTGGTCCATCTGTGTCTTAGCTCTGTTTTAATTGCTTGAAAACAACATGGGGATTTATCTCTGCCAAGGATGTTCGGAATGAAAATTCCCAAATAACTAAACTTTTACTTTCTTTGCAATGTATTGGATCTTTCCTGCTGCCAGAAGTAGTTCATGGTGTGTGTCAAACCTGTGCATCAGCTCTGCCTTTTCCAGAAGACATGTAAACAGTTTCTGAAGTCATCAACAGTATCCACCGTTGTGTCAGTCTGTGAATGTTTGGGTTCATGCTTATTTTGGCCAAGTTTTACAAATATCAGCACTGTCTTACCTGCAAAAAGCTGTGAGTGTTGGAAGTGCTAACAAGAGGTTTATGTTAATGACAGCAGAGATAGGGATTTTCTTCCCCCTTTAATATGTTTTAACGTTGCTCTTTTTCGTCAGACAAATTTTTCAAACAGGAGGTAGGAAGCAAAGAGTTTTTTTTT
>PVIJ01016687.1:0-31905 GCA_004024925.1 Scalopus aquaticus | reverse complement strand
ATATGGTGGAGATAAAAACCGAAATTCAATGGGGAAACAATGGATCATCTAGTAAAAGTGTTGAGAAAATAGAGTCACAGTTACCAAAGAAAACTGCCGTGGCATTCACAGTCTTGTATAGCACTCTCCCACAATATATCAGAGTTGGTTGGTATGACCAGGAGCAGATGGCATAAGAGACAAAATATCATTTTCAAAATTAGATTATAAAAGACAGTGATTTTCATTATGAGTTTTCTCTCTCTCTTTTACCCTCTCCATTTCTCGCTCTAGGGAAAGAAGACAGTCATATTGTCAACAGCCCTCCAGAAAGGTTTACACGACAAGATTTTAGTAAGCTGCCAGCCAATAGTCAGTGAGGAACTGAGGTCTACCAACAATTATATGAGTGAGCTTAAAATTAGATGTTCCAGACTGAGATTATCACAACCATGGCCTACAGCTAACGTGCAACTTTGGGAGGTATCTGAGACAGAAAGACCAACTAAGCTGCTACCCGATTAGACACTGAGAATGTGAAATATTTCTTGACTTAACCTACTCACTATTAGGGTAAATTGTTACATAGCTATAAATACTGAAAGTGGGCTATGCTATAAAATGAAATAGCCTAGATGTAGGGAGGCATGGACAGAAACTGGACAGATAAAAGACTTAAAAGAAAGCACTAATGAAAGTTAACTTGCCTTAATCAGAATATTTAGTAGAATTTTTACTTTAAGGAAGCTGTTTGTGGGGCTTTCAAAACAAGAAACAAAAGAAAACATTAGAAACTGTTGGAAAGGGCATCTTATTATGTAGTGGCAGAAAGTTTAGCAGCAGTCAACAGAAATAAGGTGGGAGTTAAGAATATATTTAGTGGATTGGATGACCTAGATGAAGAGACTTCTAGCCAGTGTGGTGAAAATGCCACATAAATGCCTGCACCCTAGATCTTGTATGCATAAATAAATTTTAAAAAACCTTTAAAAATTGTATTCATACATTTGCTCATTTTCCAACCTGCTTATGGCAGTTCAGGGTCACAGCTGAACGGAACTGACCCAACAGCTCAGGGCAAAAGGTGAGAACTGACTCTGGACAGAATACCATTCTATCACAAGTCACAGTCTCTCTCTCTCTCTCTCTCTCTCTCTCTCTCTCTCTCTCTCTCTCTCTCTCTCTCTCTCCCTCTCTCCCCCCACCCTTTCCCTCTCCCTCTCTCTCTCTCTCTTTCACGCCCATCTCAGACTAGGACAATCTATACAGACCAATGACCCTGATCCCTGATGTGCTCATCTTTGGGATGTGGGGATGTGGGAGGAAACCCAAGTAATCAGAGAAAAAGCACCCAGACATGGGGAGAACATGGAAATTCTATACAATGGCCTCAACCAAAAATCAATTTTATTTTTTTCATTAGTGTTATAATGAAATGACATTGAGCGAAACCATGTTATTTGAGGATCTGCTGTAATTTAAGAGGAGTGTAGTACTTTTAGCTAAAGAGCTTGGGAATCACCGGGAGGCATTAGCAACTCTAGGCTCTAGCTGACTCCCGTATTTGTCACTCTGAGCTGTCTCTTCTTCCGACCTTGTGATCTGCTCTGCCACGAGACAGTGTCAGAATTGTGAGCACCTCAAACTGAAGTAAAGATCTGTCATAGCCATATATTTTTTTTCTAGATCATCCATGGGAAGAAGTTGTAATATAATGAGTGTATGGTATTGTTCTACTGGATAAAAAAAAAAAAAAAAAAAACACAAGAGAACTTTTATGCTCAATCAGGCTTCCTGGAATAAGGATAGTTTGAGCCTCTTGGGAAGTTGACCTCACACTGTCAGCAAAGTAGTGAGCCGTTTGGGGTCTCTGACTCCTGATTCTCTTTTCAATGCATTAAATTCTCTTTGAAAACAGGTCTGGGGCATTTTTAAGGCTACTAATTAGATAAAATTTATATCGTGTTCAGAAACTATGTTTCAATAACACAATATGAAAATGCAACTGTTAGCACATTTATGTCTTGTTAGTTGTGTAAAAGCACTAAGGTGACTTGATCGGGCAGACAATGGTACTGAAAACTCCTCTTGCCCATTTTAATTACGAGGCCATCCTTGAAAGGGCAGTATGATAAGGCTGGCTGAAGATGAATAGAAATATGGTACTAGGTTTTTCTATTTCTCTCCATCCCTTTTCTATTGAAACCTTGATGGCTCTTGGGTAAATGATATTCAAGAGTCACATTTTCTGAGACCTTTAATGAGATCATTAAAACCAGGGAGGAAAAAATGTCGTATGTTACAAAAAGCAGGCCAGGAGAGATGGCTCATGCCCAGTGAAAAATCAAAAACTCATTGCTTGCTCAGGAAACCAGGTGCGAGGAAAGAATTCAGTATCCATGTGGACACTTAAATCTTAAAATAATACAGAGGAGAAAATTCATAGAATTGAAAATGAAGAGGAGAGCACCCACGCCAAACAGGACAGAGAAAGTGGGTACGCCTGAGCCTTCTTGCTTACTGATTAAGGAAAACATCACTAAGCTGGAATACCTGGAGAGAACAAAGGCAACGTCAGCAAGAACCACTTTTTGAACGTGTTAATTGTGGTGATTTTTATTGTTCGTGAAATTCTTCTGTCGGTGCATGCCAGAAAAATCCAAGAAGATTTTGTATATTGACCCTCTTCGGATAGCACTTTTATGCATGTAAAGGGACAGGGTCCTGTTAACTAAATGCATCACATTTTAGAGGGATGTAGATGAAACTGAATAGGAACCATCTTGGCTGCTTTTCTAAGGAGAGGGAAAGCATGCATTTGAAGAGCAGATAATAAGGCACATTCATCTAAGTTCAATTCTTCAAAGTAAAAGGCAACCATCATAAAAAGTCAATCCTTTGGCTGAAAATATGATTGTATCTTCCTAATTTATTCACCAAAAAAAGCTGAGCTTCCAGGAAGGTGGAAATAGTGACCAGAGAGGGGTTTCTAACCTATACTTCTGTAGTCTAATTCAGCTGGCCATACCATATTATGATAAGTCAATTCAAAGAAACTCAATAAGCACAAATAATGAAACCATCCTTTAGAAAACCAAAGTCATATTACAGTGTAATATATTCTTCACCTTGCTAGAAAGCACAGCTTTGGTTCTTCCTGGAGGAATTGTAATTTCTTAGCCAGCTATGTAAGGAGAGACCAGAAATCACCACAGTTAAGTACGGTGGGCAATGGTGAGCACTCAGTCCAGGAAATTAAATGCAAGAGGTCAGTGAAGGGTATTCCATGACCAATGCCAGATGGCAAACTTTCCTCACAGCCAGAAAAGGTAGATATCACAAAAAACCCTCCAGTGAATTCTCTGCCTCAGAGTTTACCAGGAGGAAGAGCTGAGCAGATGCTAACAATAAGCATCCCCATGGGTGGCAGGGACAAAATACTTAAGGAGTCAGAATCACATCACCAGAGGTGATTAAGAAATTTATTGTGAGCAGATGGATATAACAGCTATCGTAAAGGGCAAGTAGATTTTTACGGATATTAGTAAAAAGACTCTACCGTGTGCTGGTGCCCTGATCCCATACAGGTTCCAAAACTAGGTCTGTTCTGTCCTTATTGGACTGTCACCTCCCTGGGAGGCAGTTGAGAGCACAGAATAAAGTGCCCTGCTGAGTCCCTGAACCTCAATTGTTGAATTATTTTTCTGCAATTTACTTAATTGATGGAAGCTTCAGCTTTTGCCTCTGCCAAATAAGAATAGACATGCCTGCTTGGCTGGATTATCTTAAGGATGCCTATTGTACATGTGAAAGGAGCATAACCTAGTGTCTGGCACATGATGTCACCTGAATGAATTGTCCCTAATTGTATTATTATTTATTAACCATCAGTCATATAGTACCCATGTGTTGACATTCCTAAAACACACTCAGGATCGATAACCACATTACTTGGATTTGTGATTTGAGTAATGAACACTTTTTCATAAGGGCAAACATCACAGTATGTTAAGGGTACTGTTGTTGTTTGGGGATAATGCAATCAGTACTTGAGACAATCTTAACAATAAAAAAAGAAATAACTAAAATCAGGTTAAAGGAAATTGAAAGTCTTAGAAATATATCCCGAAGTGGAAAAATAGGCTGCAAAAAAAAGCCATGCTCCAAACTACCCAAATTAACCTATGGACCTAATGAACCACTGCAGAATAAAAAACACATGAAGTCCCTCTAAACAGCATTTCTCTCAATGTGCATGTGCAAGACTTACCCGGCGGGTCCAGCAGAATGCGTCATGCTCTGTGTGGTTTCAGCCTCTGCCTGGTGTAAGCAAGTGAAAAAATGAAGAAAACCCAAAAGACCAATAGGGATTGTTTGGTGTTAAAAAAAAAAAAAAAAAGCAGGACTCCCTGATGGCACAACAGGTTAAGTCTCAGCACTGTCAAGCTATCCGTAGTCACTGCAGCTCAGAGTTCTATCCCCAGCCAGGGAGTTTCCCACATGGCGCGGCAAACCTCTCCTGCCTCGCCCACTGCTCCCCTCAGCAGTGTGTTTCGGTCAATCTGCCTGTTCTGCTCCCTACTCTGTCTCTGGTGAGTCCTCTCATCCCTTCATACCTCTGGCCTACCCCCCAGTTCTTGCATGCATAAATAAACAAATCTTTAAAAAAAAAAGCTGAAAAAACAATAGATCTCTGTGCCACAGTAATAAAAACATTCACCTATATAAAAGGAAAAAAGGGTACTTCCTACTTGTAGATCTTTGATCAGTGGGATTACCCTGGATGAGGAGACACCTTCCTCGATATGCTCCATTTTTGCTTCAAAAAACTGTAGGTAAAAGTTGCTGTTACCTCATTTCGCAGATGAGGCGGTGGAGCCCTGTGCACAGTGCTGGAGTGTGACTCCCAGCTGGGGGAATCAAGGTTTGAAGCTCTAACTTTCTGACTACCCTGTCCTGTTTTCACAGTATCACCGTGTCTATACCAGAGACTCAATGGAATCTCCTTCTCTTGGGAATTCCAAGAATAGATTTCACCTTTGAGAGTTGAGGTTCTCTCTAGAGGAGGAATTAATGATCTCTTTCCTCGTCAAGATTCCATCTGGCTTTTGATTCCTCTGTACTTCTTTCTCTGAACCTGAGTTGACCTACTTTAGAAACACGAAAAAAGGGACCTGTAAGACAGAAAGGAGGCAGCACTAGAAAGTCTTAAGAATTTCTGGGTTTTAATGAGACACATGTAAAATCAATACTTGAATATGATAATAATGTCATTTTTCCGATGGATTTGAGAGCAGAGCAGGGTCCTTAGGTTTGATGGAGAAGATATAATGCAAAATAAGATTAGAACTAGACCCACACAAGAAAGTGGGGGTAGAAGAAATCAACATAACCATTAGCACAATCCCTAAGTGACAGCTCCTAAATTACAAAGCATAGGTAGGCGCTAGATGGCAGTCTCTAGGGCCAAAGATATGGAAATTGAGCCCATTGCAGAATCTCTGGCCACTTTTCTAATTCTAGTTAGCCAGTAAATAGACAGCCATCTTCAAAGATGAGCCCCTCCCAACTGAAAGAAGGCAATATCAGTGCCATCCGTGCAAGAATTCGGAGCAGCCATTTCTCTGCCCACCTGTGCCTATGCAGGTGCTTTCCCTTACCAACTCTGTCCCTCTGCAAGGCAGTGGCCTGCCTGTCTGCCCATGACCTGCACCAGGCAGGCCTCTCTCAGCAAACCTGCCCCTCAGCAGGGCAGCTCTTTCTGCCTGTTTGTGTCTGAGCAAGTGTCCTATACTTCTTGTCCTAATAAACCTGTTCTTTAGGTATAACTGAGTCCCTGTCTTGTGGAAAAACTTGACACGTGCCACCAAAGGGAGCTCTGGTGAAACCTTTCCCAGAGTGAACCCAAGGACTCCGCTCCGCTCTCAAACCCATTGACTCAATAACGACATCAGGTTCACTCTGATTCTGTCTATCCCCAGCTCCTTGTGTGGGTCCTTATTTTTAAGTTATATCTCCTCCATCATCCCCCCCCAACCATATCCGGCCCCAAATCTTTTGGGGAGTTGAAGGGAGGAGGTCCGTCTGCTCCGCTCTCAAATCCGTCGGAAAAAAAAACGACATCAACAACATCATACCACATTGCCAAGGAGATTATGCAATGTAGATTGATTGACACTATTGTCAAAAACAAATTTAAAAATAGAAAGCATACACCTATACGTCAATAACAGCTATGAAACAGGCTCAATCTCAGTAAAAGAGCAGCCTAAGAAATGGTTTGACCCACATGAATCGTGACAAAGATTTTTGGAAACTAAATAGCTCTATACCGAGTAGCATTTTCTGGGATGTCTTTCCCTTTTGTCTGTCCCTCATACTTGTTGGGGTTCACATCAAGGCTCTGTCATTTCTCAATCTCACCATTCCCCTGCCTTTTATTCACAAATAAGCATAATAGAACCTACCTCTTATATTATTTACAGGAAGAAATAAAATCATTTAAGTATAAGACTTCAATGACATTGGAAAATATACTCACTAGAAATAAACTGTTACTGTTAGCCATTCTCATGGATACCAAGAGCTCTCCCCCAAACTCTCCTCTGTCTCCAGTTTAATTATTTTATGACTCGCCTGCCAGAATAATTTAACCCCAAGTTGAAAAGCAAGTTTAGCCTGGAGCACTACTGCCCATCACCACAGCTACTTATTGCTGGTTCATACTTGCCTGGGTTCACATTAAGGCCCTGTCATTTCTCAATCTCACTATTCCCCAGTCTTTAAAGTCACAAATAAGAATAATGAAATCGCCTTCCTGGTGGTGCAGCGGTTGCGCGCTGCCCTGTGGAGCTGTCCTCAGGGCACAATGCGAGTTCCACGCCCAGCCGGGGAGATTCCCACATGGTGTGGCAGACCTCTCCTGCTTCGCCCGCTGCTCCCCTCAGCAGTGTACTTCTAATCTGCCTGTTCTGCTCCCTACTCTGTCTCTGGTGAACCCTCTCGCCACCCCACACCTCTGGCCTGTACCCCAGCTTGTATGTATAAATAAATAAATCTTAAAAAAAAAAAGAATAATGAAATCTACCTCCTATGTTATTTACAGAAAGAAGTAAAATCATTTAAGAGATTTTCAAATAATATGGAGGATGCAATGTTTTCTGTGTCATTTCATCATCATTCACACTGGTGTCTGTTCATTCTATCTACCTTGCCTCTCTCACCTCTCCACAGTGTTCTCATTCCTATTAGCCAGACCTGAATCATGCTTTGGACCTCAAATAAGAGAAGGCATGAAAGACTTGGCTCACAAGGCTTTACCTTTACATGTGACTGACCTCACTAAAGCCAGCTCAAATGAAAAACTGCACTAAATAAACCTGGAGAAAAATTTTGCACATACAAATTAATTTGGAGTTAGGCCTTCCTTTAATAGAATGTGAATGAAAAATATAAAAAACTAGAGAAATTATGTTAAACCTCATAGTTAAACAAAAACAAGGTCTCTTCACCTGATTGGAAATATCATGGAATTTTCCCTCTGAATTCCTTACAACAGATTTCTTTGAGTTGTTATAATATTGGGATGGTAGGTATATACATCCTCATTCCCATGCTTATTTTCTTTATATGCTCATTTTAATGAGCTTGGAAACCTAACAAAGTGAAATCTACTTCATTTGCAACTGTCAAGTTAATGAAAGAGAAATTTCAGTGGTCTTTTCAAATATTTGATTCATTCTGAGATCTGTTAAATGTTTCAAGTACAATGAGATCATATTAAATTCTATATTCTAGGGCCTCCCTGGTGGTGCAGCGGGTTAAAGCGCTACGCTGTAGAGCTGATGGCAGCAGTGACGCGGGTTCAATGCCTGGCTGGGAGATTCCCACATGGCGTGGCAGACCTCTCCTGCCTCACCCGCTGCTCCCCTCAGCAGTGAATTTCCCTCGATCTGCCTTTTCTGCTCCCCACTCTGTCTCTGGTGAACCCTCTTACTGCCCCACGCCTCTGGCTGCACCTCAGCTTGTATGCATAAATAAAATCTTAAAAAATAATTCTGTATTCTAAAAAAACAACATAATACTTCATTCCATTCTCTAGTCTAATGCACAGAATTCTTTGTTTAGCCAGAATTCATAAATAGCAGGGATTTAGTTTGAATTCGAGACCACCCAATGCCTCATGGATTAATGCCTTCTGGCATTAAGGCGGAATATTAAATTAAGGAAATGCCAGTCTTGTAGCTTTACTAAATGTAATTTATAGTTTAACCATCATATTAAATCCTTTAATTGAAATTTGTAAAACAAATGGCAGTATTAGTAATTCCTTTATCAGCATCCAGTTCTCTGCCTACTTAACACCAGCCCTTACCCAAGGGAAACATAGTTCCCATAAGCAATCCTTGAACTTGGGAAAATGTCATTGAATCTTCACATTGCATAACCTTAATGTTCACTATTCCTTCAAGATTACACATTTTCATTTATCATACAAATGTGCTCATTTCCCTTTGTGATGCAAATGCATATTAACATGGGCTTTCTAGCTTAATATTATCTGGACTTCTGGCTTACACTGTAATTATACATTAAAAAAGAACAATAGTTCAAATGGAACAAGGAACAGCAAAAAAAGAATCAAAATGGCAACCAATGTGGTGGAAAGTCAAAAAAAATGGGAAATAATAGTAAAACTATGGAATAAGAGAGAAGTATGAAATAATAGAGACAATCAGGAAAAGCTAGAATTAGCACAATATCACTATCATCTTTCCCAATATATTGCTTTCAGCACTTTTGTTTTTGATAATTGGTTTTCCAAATATGTGTGTCTTTTTCTGCTACCATGTGCCTATATTTTTGACAATTTCTCCCTGTTTAAATGAGCAAAACTTGAGGTAGTTAAAAGTAAACATATTCTCCTCCATCCTCAAACCACAAGCCAGAAATATACATTTTAATTCTTCTAGATAGAGAGTAGACAGGATCAGATGGAAGGACAGGTTGGCCAGCCCTTCATGATGTGTGAAGGAAAACACTGCCTGGAAAATAAGGAAAAGATTCAAGAATAATCCACTTATACACCCACTTGAAGGAGCTAGGACCAAAGTGGAAAACAGAGAAGGTGAGAGACAAGGTTAAGAGGGGAGAGAACACAGACTTGACCCTGACCCTAGATGGTCTTCAGGACTTAGTACCAAGTTCCAGCGCCCATCACAGGAAGGAACCAGTTGGTGCTCACTCCAGCTTGCTTTCAGCAAGGGCAGCGGGAGAGCTCTCTGTGCCCATTGGCTGTCTCAAAAGGAAGCTTCAGAAAGAGAATGGGAGCATCACCTCAGGCAATGCCATTCATGCTTCCTGCTGAAGGTGCCTGGGTCTTCCCTTCTGTTCTATGTGGCCTGTAAGTGTCCATGTGAACTATTTTCCTTGTGGTTTTGAGGAGCGAGACAACTCAATCTCTGATATCATACCTCTTACCTCCTTATGTTGTACAAACAGCTTTTCCTTTCCACAATGGCATAAAGTCACACCAGGAGTACTGTTAGCAGATTGGTGTCAGTTACTATTTCTACTAACACATTTTCAAAAGTTCATAACCCCCAAGGATGAGCAGATTCTGGGTCTTTTTGCTAGATTATTCCGATTCTGTGCTATTTCCGATTTCTTGTTGCCTTTATTGTTGGGGTCTGCTCGTTCTCTGCCTTTCCCTCGTGTCCTTCCTATGACATTCTCATCCTTATTAACTAGATTTGAACTACCAGGACACTGTCTGAATGGCAAGTAAGTGAAGGCATGGACTACTCGAGTGTATAAGCCCATGTTTATTGCTAGAAAGCTGGAAATTTGCTTGAAACCAGAGGGATGCTCCCAGAGGGTCAATTGCATGCTTAGGGAGATAAGTGGGGGAGACATAAGGGAACTGGGGTGTACAGAATTATTAGATGGTCACAGACATCCTTGCTGGTTATCTCTTAACCAGCCTCTTTTTAGCGTGTGATTATGCTGTACCAGTCCTATAGGACAACTGTCCCTTCTCAGTGCAGCTACCCCTACCTGTGGCCCTGTCCTCTCCTGCTATGGCTGGACCTCCCTGCACAACATCCCATTTCTGCCTAACCTTCATCCTGGGATTTCTGTAAACCCCTTAAATGGTTGTGCTCTGTACAACACCAAGGAAGAG
This sequence comes from Scalopus aquaticus, assembly GCA_004024925.1. Taxonomy (NCBI): domain Eukaryota; kingdom Metazoa; phylum Chordata; class Mammalia; order Eulipotyphla; family Talpidae; genus Scalopus; species Scalopus aquaticus. The sequence continues at coordinate 21,743 of PVIJ01016687.1, read as the reverse complement.
CCCCAAATCCGCAAAAGCCCCTTATTAGTGTTACCACCTGCTGTTAATCAATAACCCTTTCCTCCCCAGCCCCCTGATCTCATTACCTTGACTTTCTCAGGCATCCTTCCAGGTCCTGCCACCTTACTCAGAGGGAAGGCCTTTCCTTCTGCAAATGGAGGCTCTTCTGCGGCCATCACACATCATGTCCAGCCTCCAATCAGACCCACATATTCCCCCCATCTCCTGGTCTGACTGCATTGCCATCTTTCTCCTTTTTCCTTTTTTAATGGTCACTTAAACATATTGACATTTCCTGCCCATTTTGATCAAGGTCCCTGGAACAGGGACAGAGGCACGTGCTTTGTTTCTGCTACTTTGTTCCCCATTGATTCTTTTTTTCTCCTTTTTCCTAGAATGTCTGTGTTCCCCTCTACTTAATTCCCTTAATGTCATACTACTTTCTTCAGGAAAGAGTTCAAGGAAAGTGCTCTGGGTCTCTTTTATCATCTGGGTCTATCTGTAATTTAGGCAGTTTTGCCTTTGTTGGCTTCCTCCTCAGACTAAAAACATATTGACATTTCCTGCTCATTTTGATCAAGGTCCCTGGAATAGGGACAGAAGTGTCTGCTTTGTTTCTGCTACCTTGTTCCACATTGATTTTGCTTCTTTCTTTTTTCTTTTTACTGAGGTAAGGTTGGTTTACACCACCATAGATGATTTAGAGGAACAGGTTCCCACCTCCTTAGGTGTCTGTCACCATACCACACCCCTACTAAAGCACCCATAGTCTATCCTGATTCTCGTCTTTGTTTCTCACAGCACTTCTTTCAAGGATTTGAGACCATTTCCCCCAGAAATGAGATATCATAGCTTGTTTATCCTTCAAGATCCAACCACTAGTAGAGGCAGGCTTTAAAAGTGCTGTGCAACCTGGATAAGCTGGGATTTATCAGAGGATATTTTGAAGATTCCTCCAAATTACCACATCAAAAACCATTCCTTCCTATCTACACCTGATAATCTCACCCTTGGGAAAATATATCTTTCTTCTCCAGTCTCAAAGTGAGTTTTCTGTGCACTAAAGGCAATTCCTCAAAAATCAGGAAGGACCATTGTTTTTTTCTCCTCTTGAGTTCTTGAATCTAGTGATTTAGTGTCTAACCACTAGTGCCAGAGTTTTCTTCACCATCATTTGGGTCATCATATAAAATTAGAACCTGAGCATCCTTTCCTGGTAAGCCAAAGTTCCCCAAATAACTGCAAATTAGGCAAAACCAGAGTTACTTAATTTAGTGGATTAAGAAAGGAAGAAAAACAGAAAAATATACAAAGCCCAGATGAGAGCTACTTTCAACAAGAACTACTTACTGTTTTTGTTTGATTTGTTCATTTCCTCCTTTTTAAACATCTTTTTACAAAGAAAAAAGGGAGCTATTGGTTTTCATGAGGCTCCAGTGGACTATTCCTTCGTTGTCATTTTTAAAAAGAAAATATTCAACTCTAGTAAAAAACCTAGCAATTTGGGCATTTCTGAAAGTTACAGTAAGGTGAGGCCCATCAAGGAATTTCCCTAAAATCACATAACAAGTGGCAAGTTCAGTTTTCATCTTTAGATGTCTAACTCCATGCTTTTATTCCTTTGTTCATCCAACACATTCTTTGAAAAGCTCTGTGTGTGTGTGTGTGTGTGTGTGTGTGTGTGTGTGTGTGTGTGTGTGTAAAATTCTATGCCATTACATAACTAAATTCAGGAGGCAGCACACTGCAGAAAAAGTCCATAGACTCATCCCCATTCAGAAACCTGATTTTATCTTTCTTCCTTCCACTAACCAGCTGTGTGACCTTGGACTGTTCATGTGGTTTGTCTGCCTTTCTCATTACATCTATAAAATTTATTTCAATAACTGGATTATCTCTAATGTCTTTTTGACTCTAACATCCTATGATTCCTATATATAAGTAGATGAAGCTATTTGAATGAATTAATATATTGGAAATCAAGATACAATTCTTTCTAACTCTTCCCGTAATATCCCTCTCTTGGAGAACTCAATTTCCAGGCACTAGTGTTCTCATCACCATAGACATTACAGCCTTGACAATGCCATTTCATTCACCTTTAGAATTTAAAAATCATCCTCCATGAGTGCATTTCAAAAACCACTCGCAGGCAAAGGTTAAAAAGTGGCTGCTGCATATAATGAATTTCTGAAGAGTATTCAGTCCTTGATCCTTCTAATACAGGCACTGCTTCTCAACAATAAAGGGAGGAGAATAATTGGAAGCAGAGTCCTTAAAACACACACCTCATATTCATCCTTCATCTTTGCAGCAGCCATAGCACAACTGAACAAGAGCCTTTTCACGCTTAAAGAAAATTCATTTAGCCTCTTCATTCAGATTTTATATTAAGAAAAGGAAACAATTAATAGCCAGTTTGGTGCCAATTAGAGTCCTCACTTGAGTTCCTTGCTGCTAAGGTGTGTGGGTGCTCTATGACATTAGGCAAGAAGGGACAAAATTTGGGGGGCTCTCTTTCTCCTTTATCTGCCATTCAGTTCCCACCATAAATTAAGTCACTTTCAATTTTCCTAGCCTAAGTTTCTATGACATTAGTGTGTTCTATCTCCAAGCTCATTATCATCCCTGACAAACATTTTCATTGACTATTGTTCCACTATTGTTCTTGCAGCACTTCCTCAGCAAAACTTGCATCAGTTTTGAAGAAACTGATGCTCCAAGAGGTGGAGAGGGAAAATATAGCTTGAATGTGATGTAATTTGTATTAAATACAAAAACACACCACCACAACACTATCAATGTTTTCTAGTCATATTTATGAAGAAAAATTTGTTGAAACATATCTAGAAGGGTTTACGACAAAGCGATCATTGTGTTTTCCTCTGAGGAGTGGAGCAAGTAGAGGACTTGAGTAGAGGAGATGGCGTCATCTGAAATGCCTCAACATTTTATCCAAAGTGGGGACAAAAGCTGTATTTTTACACTCTAAAATATAATAAGCTTAAAGGAAATGAAAAGGAGGTGCTGGTCTTCTTTACTCTCAGTGGTTAGGATGGTTCTTTGATTTCTGCAACTCCATTACCCATAAAGAAGGGTGCTCATCTGTCTGCCATTTGGGATATGAGGTCATCTACCCCACACCTTCCTCCAGGAAAGTCAGACTGGCAATCATAGATGAAGGTCAATGACTATTTTGCTTCACGTCTGAAATAATAGAACATAAACAAAAACAATAGATTCAGAATCTGACAAGCAGAAGTCAGGAATGGTGCCCTTGCTCTCATCACTCTGGTCTTAGTCCTGTGCCCAAATGACAGACCTCCTGCCCACCTACTTAGCTTCCTGCAGAGACAGTCCTGCAGCTGGTGAGAATGCCCCCAGTCCCTGCCTCTTTCTGTCACTGCCTGCTTTTCCTTCTGTCACCTTCCAATTCTCCCACTGATGGTCCTAGCCCAATGCCAATATTTTTAATCCTTCCTGACCCCATGAAAACCCCATCACACTGAATCCTGGGTAGTAGCCATTCTCCTAGCCTCCTCTTCCAGCCCTGGCATAACTCTACAGACCTTTCCTGCTCAGCGTGCCAATAGAGTAGACAATGAGAAGGTATAAATTCTGTGGTGCTCAGCATACATATTAAGGAAATGGTGAAACCATTCCTTCTGAGATCAGAAAGAAGACCAAGTTGGCCATTTTTACCATTTCTATTCAAATATTGTCTTGAGGAAAGTAATGCAAGAAGAAAAATTAACTCTTACAGGGTAAATGACGATTGGTCAGGCTTTTGCACCGCTGGCCTCTGCGGCTGTCACCTGTGGCCTTGATTGTGCTAATGCAGGAGGCGCTTGGGAGCGTGGGCTCCGAGTACACATGCCTGATTGCGGACACCTGGAGTATGATTTGGGCCTACGTAAGTGCGCACTCCTGAGCATGGAGGCTGAGGCCATAAGGACAGCGTCACACAGAGGACAGCTGCAACGGAACAGCTGCAAGAGGACTAGTGACCGCAGAGAGGTAAGACCACTAGAGAATGCCAGATAGAGTCCAAGGAGAAAGCGTTCAGATCTGCCGGGGTCTAGAAGGACTATAGCCTCCTGGGCCCCCAGCCCTCCTGCCTGCCCCGTGCCTAGTAGCACCACAAGTCATAAAAATTGAAAAGAAATAAACAAGTCTGTCATTATATTGGATGATGTGACATTGTATTAGAAAATTCAAATTAATCTTATTTACAGATGAGTCATCAGAATTAGAGTTTAGCTGTGATTGTAGATGTGAAATTAGAAGAGAAAAATCAGTTGCTTTTCTCTATAGCAGTGAAAAAGAGCTTATAAATATTTGTAATGTTACCATGTACATTAGAATCAGCACTATGAAGTACCTAGGAAACATTTGAACAAAAATTTGTAAGTCCAAGGAGAAAATTATGAACAGAAAATAAAGAATATTTATTATTTTTAAATTACACTTAAAGTAGTTGTGGCTGCTGAATAAGTGAAAAACATTTTAGAGATAATGAAAAAAATAGTTTTCTTCAAATATCAGAGGGTCATGGAAACCACTTGCTGAATTTGATAACCTTTCTTGCATAAACGCCTGCAACATTTCAAATGGAAAAAACAAATATAACCCATTTACCTAAAACAGGTTGTGAACAGTTAGTAAAAGTAATGAGAAATATGGATAAAATAAAGCAGTAAGTCATGCAAACCAGAGAGCACATACAATACGTTATTGTAGATTTGTCACCATATGGGATAAACACTAATCAGCTGGGAATTGTTTAAACCATAATTATTTAAGCACAAATTGCTTCATACACCAACTCTGAGCATGGATTCTAACTCTTTCATCAGTTGAAAGCTTCTATCTGTAAAGTTTATCAACAACTTGAAAAAGTTCTGTACAAGTGTAACCTGCTATTGAATAATTATTACATCAGATATCTGGTAACGCAGGCTGCAAGCCTGGAACCCCCCCCAATATGTCCCTAAGGACTCATTTCCTTAGTCTTTTCTGACAAAAAAACTGCCTTCATAATCTGACATGGTTGACTACTTCAGTATTTTGCAATAGTTACTCTTTTTCTTTTCAGGTAGCCCTTTATGAGGAGTAATTTAAATATGCATGCCAATTAGATTATTTCCTTAAATAAGCTAAGAAAGGTAATGAGACATCTTGCCCATTATAAAACTATTCAACCCTGCAACAAGAGTAGAATGCCATTTTAAGGATTAGAATATATATATTCAAGGAATCAGCAGAGAAACCCAAATGCAAATGAGATGCCAAATAATTTGTTCAAAAAGTTGATAGAGTTTAAATATGCCACCTTAACTGCCCCTGGGGAAACATTTTTGAATGTTTCTATGAAATAAATGATAAAGAATCCTGAATTATGGTACCTTTTGTCATCTTTAGATTGATTTTAAAAGAATTTAAATTTTGGTAAAACATTAATGAATATAGCAATGATAAAGATGAAGAAATCAGCAAAAATTATTCTGACATCAAGAAAGAAATTGTAACATCTTTTTTTAGATTATGCCAAAAGCAGTAAGCAATTAAGAGGAAGATAAAAATTTCAAATGAAAGTATAGAGTCTTGGACAGCTTGAAAGTGAAATTAATAAAGAAGTAAATTATCTAAACACATTTAAAAAGATTTAAAAATCTTTCCAAATTGACAAAAATTATTGACATTGCTACCAAGCATAATCTCCATTTTCAAAAAAGCTTGAAATTGTAACTTGTATATAAAAACTTTATGAAATAATTTCCTAACATCGCTAACAATCCCAAAAATATACATGGCATTACTGGGAAGGAGATATGAAATAAAGAAAATTTTCCAAGCCATCAATAATAAAACACATTTCTATCACCCATGCTTGAATACAGTCTAAATCATCTTTATGCTCTCTGTATAGAAAGTTACATTACAAAATCGTTGTCACATAAAGAGGCTGTCAAAGTAGCAAAAAAAAAAAAAAGAGCAGGGGAAAAAAGATAATGTTGATGTAGAACTTTAGTAAATAAAATTTCTCAATTTTTCTGAATTTTGTTATTTTTGACAGCTTTCAAAGTTAGAAATTCTTTGCAACTTCTTCTCCAAATATTCACCTCTTGCCTAATAATGGATTTTAACTATATGTGTATATATATATACTTTTTTTTTCCTCTTAATGAGGTATTAGTCCCAAATTATGAAAGCATCACCTGCAAAACCTAGATCCACCCTTTACCCAAAGGATGTGAACCTGGGAGCTGAGAATCTCACTCAGAACAAGGGTGTGGTTACAATTCATTAGAATTCATTCAATTGAATTCATTACAATTCATTCTTTTTTAACCTCTTCCCAACTGGAGCCCAAGACTCGGTCTCTGTAATCCCCTAGGAATAGGTTGAGCCCCTTCTGGTTTACCTTTATCCTGAGGGTGTAACATTCTGGGATCCTAGCCTTCCAGGGATGTTTTACTTTTAGACTCTACAACACAATGGCCACTGGGCTCTCGCTCACCCAGCAAGTTCCAAAAACTGCAGCTCAGTTTTCCATGTGCAGCAAGGTGGCAGGGCGATGCCCAAGGGCTTTGGTGCCCTGCTGACCCCGCTGGCTGCTGCCATCAATGAGATTTTTGACTGGGCAACCCTTTTCTGTCCTGTCATCCTTACATGCTTTTAATATGTGCTCACTGTATTTTACCGAGCACCTCTAGTTTTCAGTGGGATAGTCCGTCCGAATTATTACCAAGCCAAAACCCAAGACACAGAATCAATGTGTGACAAATAAATAAAAAATATTTACTCACTTTATGCAAGATTAAGAAAAACCCTATGTCCTTTGGCATGTTTGTGTTTTTTTAAATTTTTTTTTAGATTACACCTAAAGTTTTTTGTATAAAAATCCCTACAATTCTAAGTTAACAAACTGAGTGTTCTCACACCATCCTCATTCTATGTATTTTTTTGCATTTTGAAGTCATAGACGAGCTAATGTTTTGAATTATGCTTCCTTTTTTTGCTTTCATTCTCATCATTTTATCATAAACATCTCATGAACATTTTAGTTGGTTTTACAATAAAAATATGTATGCTATTCTAAATTAAAAGCAATAATGTCTGCGATTCAGATAATTAAAGAATAAAATGTGAGAATAAAAAAAAACCTTGATTCTCTCCCCCTAAACTCTCCACTCTGTGATGTTCAACCCCATAGGGCAGATTCACTCACAGTGAAGACTTGTTAGGGAACTTGATTTGGGGACAGGTAGCTCTGAACTGGGCTGGGCCCAATGGGCAGCGGAAATGAGTTTGCAATTCCTGTTAGCATCTAAAGGGGCATCTGAGCAAGTGGCAAAGGCAACCCAAGAGCAATCAGAATTCAGTGTTTCCTCAAACATGCATCTCTCTGAAGATGTTTTCACTTCAAGAATTCCTGCCCTCTATTTTTTTAATGTACAGTATGTGTTTGGCTTTCAGAGAGAAAGCAAAGCCCAAGAGTTTTCCCCTCACCACTCCCAATTCCCATAGAAACAACAGCAAAGATATGCAGAAAGGAATAAACCTGTTACTGCACTGATAATAAATTGGAAACCATGAGCTGACTCAGACACTTTGATGAATTTCTACATGCAAGGAAGCAGAGGGCGTATATCAAAGAACAAATCAGACTGCAGGATGCTGCAGCCCAGACCACACAGAGAAGGCCGTGAGGCCTGGGGAACTGTTCTGCTGGCAATACCTCTAAGTCTGCACATGTAGATCAAGATAAATAGAGGAGAGTGTCTGAGACACCTGGGATGGATCTCACATACCTCACACACGCAGAGACGGGCAGCGGTTCATATCTGCTCCCACACTGAAGTCTCAAACTTCTCTAATGAAATTACATGATCTGCCAGGATTAGATTCTAAAGTTTCTAAAAGAAACCAGGATTCCAAGTGTGGGTGTTGGTGCCATCGGATAAAGCCCTGGTGATTTTGACCCTTAGTAGATAAGGAACCCTCCCTGTTGCTCCCTGTACATATATATGCCATGAAATAAAACCTCCCCACATTCACACACAGAACTTCTGTCTGGCTAGCTGTTGCTGCTGAAACACTGACCCCCAACATATTATGATTTAAAATATGAATCATTTTACGTTGTCTCATAATTATTGGCTCTGTAGTTCAGGTAGAGCTTGGTTGTACACTTTTTCTGTTCCATGTGACACTGACTGAGGTCACTTGGCAGTGTTCAGATGGGGGTTCACTGGCGTGTGGCATAGCCAGAAGCCTCGACTCTGCCGAGGTTGCCCACTAGCACCTACACATGACCTTTCCAACACAGAAGATGCAGAGAAGCTGGACTTATTTTATAGTCACTCAGCATTCCCAGATTGTGTCCTAAGAGACAGGAAAAGGAAGCCTCCAGGCTCTCCAAGTGCCTCTCTGGGAACTAACACTTCAGCTTATCCACTGCATTCTATTGATCAGGCCATCAGAAAGTCCATCCAGACTTTGGGAGATACATAAACCTTACCTCACATTCTACTGGAGGTAGAGGAAACAAAGTAAACAAAATAAATCACTAAATAAATACTCTATAAGGTGATTTACAAAGACAAGGTAGTTAAAGTATAAGAAAGGTGGGGGGCTGCTGTTTATACAGGGTGTTCATGGAACTTCTGTCTAGGTAGCTTTTAGCAGATACCTGAAGGTAGTGAGGGAAGAGTTGTGTGGATTTTGGCTTTTGGAACTTTGTTACCTTGGGAACAACAAAAATTGGAGAATTCCAGTAGAATGTTAATATAATCAAACTTAAATTTTGAAGATAGTCTTAGTATTCTATGAATAATAGACTGAAGGGGAATTGAAGGGGAACGTGAGGCTACTAACAAGGAAGTTAATTTGATAAAGTCAAGAAATTATGGTGGCTTGACCAGGATGATACAGCAGCGGATGTATTAAGTGGTCGATTCAGTAGAGATACTTTGTGGAGTAACATACCCATGAATTTATTTTTCAATAAATTCAATTATTTTATCTTATATATCGTAACAAATCTACAGTTTGTGATTGATCACTAAGAAACCAAAAATCATTATTTCTTTCTTATTAAAGTTTAATTTTCATACATTGACTTATACAGGTCATAAATAAAACAGCTGACTAATTTTCACATCTGTAATGCTGACATAACCAGCCAGAATCCCTCCTGGCCCATCCTTGTCAATGTTCTCCCAAGATGACTTCTAATCTCACTTCTATCACTATCGATTAGTTTTGTCTGTTTATGCATTTCATATAATGAGATGATATAGAATATATCCTTGCAAGTACCAAGTTCAGGTGGTAAAGTAGAACATGTACCCCTTTGGTCCATTAAGTTTAGATTAATTAAACTAAATCTGACTTTATTTTATGTGTGTGTTGGGGGGGAACCTCTGTCTTTTTCATATACTTTTATGTTACATTTTCTACTCTAAGCAGCAAAATCTAATTCTGATGGACACAATAGGTCTTAGTAAGAATGGAAGGAATATGGATAATACCTTTGAAAAATTTTTCTCTACAAGAGTTTTTCTTTTTTTTTCTCTCTTTTTTTTATATAATATATATTTTATTGTTATTTATGTCTTTTACATTTTGCATTCCCCTTGGGTAGCCCACCACCAATTCACCCATGATCCATCTCCATGGTCCCTTGTGTTCTTTTCTATTCCATTTTGTGCCCTTTCCCTTCCCTCCCTCCGGCTCCCTCAGAGTTTGTTTTTCTTTTTTGGAAAGTCTTACACCATGTTTATGATGATGAGAAAAATTCAATAAAGAAAATAGTAATTGATACAAAATAGGGGAAATTATTGAAGGATTATCCTTGTGTAAGAGAAGGGATCCAGCATAGACCTTGACCTGTGGTATCTAGAGATGCATTTGTTTTGACTTAATCACAGAGCAATTCATAATTATTTATATTATGTGATTTTTTACCAAGAGTTTTCCGGAAAATTTCATATATTAAAAATAGTTTTTATTCATGCTTTTAACTTTAAATGTTTTACAAACTCAAACACAAAGACACATTGTTTTGCTTTGTTTTGTTTTGTTTTTGAATTCATAAAGAAAATCGGAGAATTTGTATTATTTGAGACTATATGAGTAATCAAAAGATGTCCAATAGTCGTAATTAAAAGAACGAATATGCTAAATGGCATAAATCTTTTGGCAAATAAACATATAAGACCCAGAAATCTGATAAAGCAAGTTAAGAAAAATCCTGGGTTTTTTCCAAGTCCTCTGTTAAAATGGAATTTTAAAACCCACAGATGTTTAGAGGAAATAAAAATATACTTTCTTGTTTGATGAAACTGCTACATTTCCAAATATATAAATCCACCCACAGCATTAATTAAAGTTCAATCTTTTTCTCTCTGATGTGAGTAGCGTAGTGTTTTTACCTGACTGAAGCGTTGCTTTTTTCCCTATACTTCCAGATAAATTGCAGGACTGTTTTAAATAGATATTTTATTTTCAGAGGGAGTAGTTTGGGGAGAAATACCTAGTGTTCCACTTGAAACCAGTTAACTCTGAGATGCCTGCTAGTATCACAATGAGATGTTAAGTAACAAGCTGGAGATTCAAGTCTGGAGTTTAGCAGTAATGGCCTGGGCCAGAGGCAGAACCATGAAAGTCATCAGCATGTAGTGTATTTAAAGCCATAAAAATAGATAAGATTATCTAGGGATTTAGTGTATGAAAAAAAAAATTAAAACAGACCCATACACTGAATCCCAGGACATAACACTTAGAGGTTAAGGGGAATGAGAAAAAGGCAAGGAAAGGAGACTGAGAAGGAACAGCTAGGGAGGTGCGAAGAAAACAAAACTGTCCTGAAAACCAGGAGAGAAAGTGCCCAAGAAGAATTTCTGTCTTGTCCAAAGGGAAGGAAGTGGAGAAGTGACCCTGCATTGTAAAGAGTAGAGGTCAGTACTGATCTTGGTAACATTAGTCAGAGTGACGTGTGGGAGTGAGTATCTGTTGGGAATGCAGCTGTGTTCACCACTGTCAGTATCTGTTTGTAGAAAGTTCACGTGAAACTCAAAGAGGAATTAAAGACAACAAGAATAGATAGCTCTTTCTAAAGTTTTGATGCAAATGGTGAAGAAATTGGATGATGAGGTCAAGGAAGTTTGTTGGCAAACATTGTTTGCAATGTAGGCAAAAAATGTTAGTGGATACCAATAAAGGTGTGAATGAATAATAAGTATATTTAAATATATATTTTAATATACTTACTTTAAATATATATATTTTAAATATTTATTTCATGGCTCCATTTTTTTAAGATCCCCAGTATTGTATATACCACTAGGAAAGAAAATACTGCTGCCAATTAAACAGTAAAATCATTTATCATTTCAATTTTAAGTTGCATCCAAATTTCAGTGATATTAAAATGTGCATCTGAAAACTGATGAAATATTGGTTGACTATGCTACTGTATTGAGGCAGAAATTCTTCTCCCCCAAAGTTGAAAATAAAGGATTAAGGCAAAAAAAAATGAGAGAGAGAGAACCACATGTTCAGCATCCTAGAGGGCTTGCTAGAGAAATTCCCCAATGTCTGCTTGCGGAAAAACAAGACTGTGTTCCTGTTAACTGACCTTCACTGGACACATTTTGCCACCTATTAAGTAATTGGTTCCTGTCTAGGAACAACTTCATGATGCTTGGTAGGTCTTAATTAATAGCCACAGAGCAATTTACTTATCATTTGCATCTCCATATCCTATTCTTTCCAGTTAATGGTTCATGTCTGATCGTTGTGGAAAGGTGGCTTAAAATCATCCACTCTGCAAATTTATCCTTGTCGCTGATGAATATTACATATGGTCACAGGAAGTGAAACAGCAAAACAGCAGTGGCACTGAGTTAAAATGCCTTAGGCTCCTAAGCCCCTCTTTTCTCTGCTCTTTCAAACTGGCATGTCTTCCTCAGTGGTTCATAATCCTAACTGCATATTAGAAACACTTCAGGATGCTCTTTAAAAATACTTATTCTTGGACTCCATCCCACACCGACTAGATCAAAATCCCAGGGTGTGAGTGCCAGGCTTCCATATTTGTATAACTCCCCAGTGGTTCAACTATGCAGCTAACATTGAGGACGGTGGGTGCTTGGCAGTTTCCTCATTAATAAGTAATAAACTTTGATGAGCTGAGGTCAACTTATCTATAAAATAATGCTTTAACTGTGTAAAGTATGCTATGGCATATAGCAGGCACCAGAAATACACATGGAATGATGTGGAAAGTTAAAATGTGTCAGAAAAGAAAAATAAAGCTGCACAGAGTATTATTAATTAAAATAAGTTATTTGTGCATTTGTGTGTGTACACATTTTTAATTAATAGCCACAGATCAATTTGCCTATTATTTTCTTCTTGTCATTTCTAGTTAATGGTTCCTATCTAGCCATTATGGAAAGATGAGTCTAAATCACCCACGACGCAAAGTTAACCCTATCACTAATGAATGTGACATACAAACATTTTAATATATATCCATACATACATTACTGTGTAATAGATATCAAATGTGCATATGATATATACACACATATATGTGATGAGGAAGTATAGAGAAAATGTTTACAATTATAAGTGCTCAAGATTACAGAAGTTTTTAATTGCCTTCTGTCTTTTCACTTCACTTTCTACAATGTAAAATGTATTAACTTTGTGATAAAAATTTATTCAGAAACAACAGCAATATCTATTCGTTAGAGAAATCTTGGAAAATTCAGGAAAGCAAAAGAAGTTTAAATGGGTCATGATTTCGCCAGTCAGGAATAACCACTTTGGATATTTTGGTTTATTCTCATTTTTTTATTTATATAATGATTTGTGTGAGTATATGTATTTAGAGAATTATACTTACACCAAAACAATTTTTAAGTTTTTAATTGTTTTCTCCTAATAAAAGTTTTTACTATGACATTAAAAATTCTCAGAAAACATTTTTAATAAACAACATAGTATTATATTATGCAGAAACTACATAGTGTTATATTATGCCACTATATCATTACTTATTAAACCAAAATTTTGTTGTGTAGCTTTCAGTTTGTCCCAATATTTTGCTTAAATAGAGTGTTCTAGAGAAAAATCTCCATGACTACTTTATGGAGTGAATCTAAATTCTTGGCTTTGGAGTCCAGGTTCAACATGTACATATTTTTAATCCTATGATTACCTGCCCTTTTGAGATGTTTTAGACCTTTCACATATTAAAAAATAGTAAGATAACTGTTTCACCACACTCTTAGCAACACTGTATGCTATATTTCTATATACTCATATAACTGTATTTTTTAAAAATGAAACAAATATGGAGAAATTTTGTATAACAAAGCAAAGATAAAAACCAAAGTTCACCTATAAGCTATTCAAAGTTTTTTCACAGCCTTCTGGGTCTTTCTCTAAGTTGCAAGAAAAGTATTATATTAATATTAAATTTCCTGAGGGTGAAATTTGTATTATGGTAATCAAAGCAAATACCCTTAGTCTTAGGAGATACATACTGAAGAACTTAGCTGTGAAGTGTTTGCATATACAATATTTGCACATACAAAAACACCTTCTATAAAGAAAGAAAAGGAAATAAAGCAAAAATAGCAAAAGGGCAACAACTGGTAAATCCAAATGAAAGTTATATAGATGTTCATTGAACAATTCTTGCATTTTGCAGAGGCTGACATTTTTCCAATTGAAAAATTGCAGGGAAACATCAGTCGTCCTCTCCAGGCAGGTCTTTATCTCCCTATCCACCCCCTCAATGCCTCATTTTTAGATATGATTATCTAATGTCCCCACCTCTCTCATGAGAAATGATGTGCCCCAAAAGGACAAGAACTCATTTTTATTTCTTATTAGTATACGTACTGGAGTTGGTAGCAGGGCTTATTTCATGACTGAGGTCTTTCCATACACCCTATGTAATGTGACTGAACCCACCAGCTGGAGGATCTCAACTCAAAATATAGGTAAATAGCAACCTTTGCCCCAGGTTTGAGCATTAGCAACAAATCCTGGGCAATGGAGCTATCCCAATGGACATGATTTTCATTTTGAGGGAGTTCCAAATGCTCTTAAGATGGAAGACTAAAAATGTTCATGTGACCTCTCTCTCTTGACACATCCAGACACTTCTGAAGGAAAAGTCACATTTACGCACGTGATCACCTACATGATTCCCCAAGTGCCTATAAATTCTTGACCTTCTCCAGCAAGCCTCCAGATTTCATGTCAAGCATCCTTCTCTGGCAAGTCTTCCTGGCCCTCATGAGAAGATAATTCTCCTAATTCTCAGGCAGAGACAAGCCATAGTATAATGATCAGAGTTGGCAGGTAGTATGACTCCTTCCAGAAGCTAAATAGCACCTTGAATCACTAAAAGTAATTGAGTTGAATGGTGATGGGTGAAGCTGAACAGTGGGTTTTAAATAGTAGTGCAACACACCACTATATATCACTGAATCTGATGGTTATTACTTTTGTAAAAAAATCAATGTAGCTTTAGGGATGTAGAATATGGAAGGAGGAAAAAGTACTTGCAAGATTAATGCAAAAGCAAAAATGTCTTGGACTAGTTCAATGGTGGTGAAAGTGAAAAAAAAAATTCAAAAGGTATTTAATGGCCTCTAAAGATGGCAAGCCCAATGCACCCAACCTAGTTAATATACCCCCAGTACCAAAATAAGAAAGAGAAATTTGTCATGAAATAAATGGTCTATAAAGCACGTTGTCCATAGAAGGAAAGGCTGTCAACAGCACAGAATTTAATAACATACTGAAGATAGGCAGTATATGTGATATATTTTATCCTTTTACCTCATTGCCATGTCCTCCTATGTTAGGTCAATAAAAGTAGGACATTAATTGTGCTTGATTTCAGGAAATATTGAAGTGTCCTGATATGACTGCAATGGATTGCAAATGATCAAATTCCCAGACTAACTCCCAGTCATATATTTTCACTTCAATATCACATGCTGCCCAGACCTCTTCTAAGAAGGTGATGGTTCCAAGACCTTTCATACTCTAGTCTCTTTGACCAGAATGTTCCCCTCAACTCTTTGACCAGAATTCATCCCTCATGCCTCAGCTGTAATTAGTGAACCCCTTCTCTGTCTCCCCCTCTTGAATCAAGTCACTCCATTAAAAGCCCTAACACCAAGTTTTACTTTTCCTTAAGAGACCCAGCAAAATTTGTAGTGATGTATTTGCTTGTGTGTTTGTTCAGAGTGAGTTCTATTTGGAATATAAATTGCATGAGATTAGAACATGTTATGTTTACTGCTATGTCCCTTATGTCTTGAACCACCTGGAATGTTCAATAACTATTTGTTGAATGAATGAATGAATGAATGAATGAAAGGTATAGAGCAAGACCGTTAGGCCCAGGGCCATTTGCAGGAGCTCTACTTTGCAGAACAAAGAACTTTAAATGTCTTCTACCTAGAGTTTCTTTTGCAGGGGAACCCAGACCTTCTAAGAAAGCACATCGGTTTTTTTGCATTGAAAGGCCAAATGTGTCACAAAGACTGTGAGGGGCACATTCAGTCTTATTAGCCAGAAAAGTGAAAAGAAAAAAAGGACTTTGGGAGGTTAGAGAGTGACACACCTTAGCGAGCAATGTGTGTTTTGGTCTTGGGTGTCCTTTGTGTGCCCCCTTGAGCAGGGGAGCTGGGAGTGCTGTGTAGCAGGTGGCCCTGAGACTTGAGAGTTGTAATCTTAGCTATTTTACCATATCCTTACAGCTGATATTGGAGATCATTTGGCAAAGTGAGGGGAGTCAATGACAAGAGATTGAAATATGATAAATTAACTTAGATCATCAGGTGCACTCTACTTTAAGGCTTTCATGATGCATTCATTTCCAAGACCAGTGCACTGAAAGAGCAAGCACAGATTCATATCTGGACATCAGCACCTGTGAAAAGTAAGAGATTCACCAACAAGTCCAGCAAATATACTTGGGAGGAAAAGCAAGGCCTTTTATTGATGTCATACACTGGTGGATAGAAACATTTTTGCTACTCCAGCTTCTTTCTCATTAACCTATTTTCCATTCGTAGATAAATGACCAGAATCACCAGAAACACAAGGCCTGAAGTTAAGCTATCTGTTACTAACATGGAATTTTTATGATGGCTGAGGCTGTATATGTTGCAAAGTCCCAAGCAAGATAAGACTGAGATTTCAGGAGCAGAAAAGGACACGTAGGGATGGAAAGGAATACAAAAGGGGAGAGAGAAACAAGCACAAATGAAATACAGTGTACTATTTAAGAAAATTCTAGGGATAGGAGTGAAGTCATTATGAATTTCTAAACTGTGATGATACATAAACTCTGAAAGATAAATCATCTGATTAGGCTGAGGGTTTTTTTTCTCAATAAAAGAATGTTCGTTTCCCAATTGCATCTCAAAGAGAGACCTTATAATTAGTCAAATTTTAAGTTCACAGATGGTGGCTTCTGAAAAACCTTCACAAATTTATCAGCACTGACAAAACTGACATCTCTAGGTCTTCTCTGTACTCCATTTTGTCTGACCTATCTTCCTCTTATGACTCTAAATCTCTGCCAGCGTTTACCTGGAAACAAAATATGAATTTGGATTTCAAAATATACTAAGGTGTGGACACAATACTACCCCTTGGTTAATGTAATTAACAGTGGCTAAATCTCTGTATGCTGCAAGGCTCAAATTTTGTTTGAGTTTTGCCACTTGTTTATATTCTATTATTTTATGGACATGCATATATTTTTAAACTAAAATATCATACATTTTGACTGTCATCTTTATTTTATTTCTCATAGCTCTTCAGAAGTTTAGAAGGAAGAGATGATAAAAGATGAATTCAGCTTCAGAGATGCTAGGGGAGCATGGGTGAATAGGCTCATAATACAGTTTCTGAAGAGAACCATTTGCCTGCCAAGTCCGCACTAAAATTTGGCTAAGACTGAAGATAAAAAGAAGTAAAAGGTAAGATATTTTTGTACAGATTTGGGAACTCTGCTGGTTTTTCTGAGGAATACAAGAAACCACTATGGGAAAAATATATTTGTAGTGCTTAATTTTATATGGTGGGGTCAAATGTGACGTATTTTATGTCTCTATCAAGGTGGTCCTTGGGTTATGTTGTCATCTGAGACATGTTGTGTAAGTCTATAGGCCTAATTTGTTTGGAAAACATAACTCAGAATTTTTTATGATTGGGAAATAAAATATAGCATGATTTATTGGCTTATTATACAAAGTGGCATTGAAATAAAATTTATTTAAGTGTTTTTTAGCCATAGTTCAGAAGCATTTGCTAGCAAACTCCAAGAAAAAGCCTTGAAAACTTTCATTCCCCAAAGCATCGGTCTCAGACGGTTATAGAAAAAGTAAGTAGGTTTGGAAAATATTGTAATGAAAGTTCACAGCAGAAATTTCTGACACTTTTCCAGTCCCTTTCCTCGAGAGGAATTACATCACCATTATTTTACATCAGCTCTCATTGTTGATCCTCTTCTGTTAACAAGAACACTTATAGAATCAAGCTACATAATCTAACATTCACCAAGAACTCAATCTCTTCTCCATCTACACTGCTTTCCCTACTCCATCCACAGGAGAACTAATTTGTGATATGAGCCAGGAAAAAGGCATTCCCTTTTTTTCTGCTTTTGAAGTTTCACATAGGATTTGGTATTTCATCCTGTTAGAAAGGAGGAGCTGCATCAAAAAAGACACATGACAGGATGGAGGGAGAGTCAATGGGGTCAAGCCAAGTTCACCAGGATCAGAAGCTGCAGAGGAATATAGAACTTTATTCCAGAAAAGTATAGTTCAACAAGTAACATGTATCTTAGTAACTAGTGAATTGTTCACATTCAACAGATCAACCTATTTTGAACATTCTTTTGTGTTTATTCTTTATTACTGTATATAACAAAATGTCAGACATTCTAAATTACATTTCTAAATTATGCAGAGCACTTATACTGCATGTGTTTCCTTTCCATATTTTTCAGCATGATTCAAAATCTCATGCTCCTGGTTAAATATTTTTCTATTTAGTGTCTTGGAATATGTCATTGAAAATAGTTTCCTCAAGTCCACAAATGTTTTGTCCATGGACTTTTACAGCCAGATTAAATTTCAGACACTGGTCTATCTTTGTAGAATCAGTAATGTGGTGTCTGACAAAACATTCATGATAACAAGTAATTAGTAAATAATAAGTAATATTTTGAAGAAAAGAGAGCTCGGTACAATTAAATTGTAAACCTTAAATATGCTCCTAGCTGGTCTAGTAGGCTTTTTTATTTCCATCTTCCTCAACTATTCACAATCTCACATGCTGTTGGAAGTTAATAAATATTTATCAATGATTGATGACACTCCGCACACTCTACTCAGATACTAATACCTTCAGATAGTTACTGACCCACCATCCTTGAAATTTACATCTCATTGCTTAACTGGGTTCCCTGCCATCAGGCTGTCCCTGCTGCAATGTGCCCTGTATTTCCTACATTAAATTAATCTTTCTAAGCTCTACTTGTATCATGTTACTCCCCTGCTTAAAAAAAAAAAAAAGTTATGTATATTCTTTGCCAACTGGACTGCGTCCTAACTCCTTAACATCATTGACAAAACCTGTTTTCTGACCCCCATCTTCTGCCAGCCTCTTCCCCACCCACCTCCCCTACCCTCTTGATTCAACATACAAGCCATACTCAGTCAAGTCTCCAAATGCGCCAAATGGGTTGTGTATGCTCTATCCCTTTCCCGACCTTTTTCTTTAGCTTACATGACATTGAATAGTTCCACTCCCAACTCCATCTCAAGATCTCCTTGCTCAGATAATTTCTGCTAATCCTGTAAGTCTCAGAATTAATATTCCTTACTCCTTGGAAAGGCATTGCTGAACCTCCTAGACTTGTCTGGACCTCTCTGCTTTGTACTTCCCTAGTACTTCTCTCTCTGAAGAAGTTGAATGATGACTCCTCAAAGATATCAGGCTATAATCTCTAGAACCTTCAAGTCTTACCTTATAAACAAAAGGGGTCTTTGCATGTATGATTAAATTAAAATCTTGGGTTGGGCTAGCTATCTTGGATTACCTAGGTGGGCCCTACAGGCAATCACATGTGTCCTTATAAGAGGAAGACAGAGAAGATGTCATGCAGACAGAAGAGGAAAAGACCCACAAAAGAAAAGGAGGTGTTAAATGGGAAGCTAGACGAAGGAAGGACCATCCCTTCTACGCAGACCCTACAGAAGGAATATAACCTTCAAACACCTTGATTTCAGCTGAGTGATAGTGATTTTGGACTTCAGCCATCAGGACTATAACAAAGCAAATTACTTTTGTTGTAAGCCACCAAATGGGTGGCAAAAGTCTGAGAAAATGAATATACTATCATCATTCTATCACTCAGGAGTCCATCAGACAGCAGAGGGCACAGTCACACTGACCAGTGAGTAGAATAAAATAAAGGGAGGGTGTAGTACCCAGGGAGAGTGATAATAAATTGCCCTTACCATTTCTGAGAAGACAAAAAAAGAAAGTAGTTACCAGAATTCAATGACTAGATGGATAAAAATGGTTCCCCAGTAGGACACGTGCCCTTAGTAGGAGGGCACAGCCAACTCAAAGTGACCCAGCAGGGGGAAAGTCAGGAAAGCAAATCTCCCAACCTCACCCTCTCACCATTCTCTGGTGCCCCTTCCTTGTGTTTAACCCACAAGTCAGAGGAAAGAGAGTCTTCTCATACTTTCCAGAGGTCAGAGCACAGAGGAAAAAGGTGGTGGGGAGTGGAACAGTAGAGGAAAGGTTGACATCCATCATCTTACTCAGCTGCAATTGTTCATCTACCTACCTGATCCCCTCATTTTGCCTTAAAAGTGATGAGGACAACCACCTCATGTGTTCTCGTTACTAGGAATCCCAGTCTCTAGTACATATCAAATTCAGATTGAGGGGAACACTATAAAATATTAATTGAATAAAATCCATTAACAAAATGTTTCATAGAAAATTTAGAGACCCTTCACAATTGGGATCTGGTCTCCTTTCCAGTCTTATTTTCCACTATTTGCCTTCATTGAACCCTCCGCTAGAGGCCAGAATGGACCACCAAAGCGCAGGCAAGCTTGCCCACCCCCACCGCTCTGCATGTGCTGTTTCCTCCTTCTAAGGCACCGTCACCACATCTACTGAATTTCTGTCATTTCTTCCAACACCATCTTACAAACTACTTCTTCTTACTGTTTGTCTGAATCACCTGATCAAAAATAACCCTTTCCGTCTTGACACGTTTTCAGTTTTTAATTGTATTTCCCTTGTCACAGTAAAGTTCTATGGCTGTTTTGCTGGTATGTGTTCTTGTGTCATAATTCAACTGGTACTCCATAATTTCCTCGAGAATAGCCCCTTCGTCTTATAAAACAGTATGTCCTAAACAGGATTTAAGTGCATAAAAACATTGCTGAATAAATTAACTATAAATGTTTTGTAAATTAGCATATTCCTGGTCACCTATTTATCCTACTCTTCTTTATTTTTATTCTTGAAAACTAAAAGAATCATTGAATGTCAACTTTATCTCTTTCCATAATGGTGATTTCTTTACAATAGCCACACAAGACTTGTGACTCGAGTGTAGGTTCTCACTCTTTACTTACATGGTTAATAACTCATAATACTGTATATTTTATTATGAAGCATTACTATGAAGGCTTTGTCCCAGGGTTGGTGGGGGGTAGGGTGGGCTTAGTAACAGATCTTTAGGAAATTTGGCATTTCTGAACTTTGTGAATTTACCAGTTTTAGTATTCCTCAAAACTCAGAGTAAGTTAAAACTGCATTTTAATATAACTGTTTATAAAAAGGGGGAGGGAAGAAAAGAGCCATCAAGATTCAGAGGAGCAGCATGTACTCTAACCAAGTGCAATGGCATTTTAATAAAAGTCATATTAGAGGAACAAATAGCAAATGCAAGAAGGCTAAGATGACATATTCTGTTGCAAAGTTATATACCTCTTAACATCAGAAAAACATTTAAAACAATCCTTATCCATGATTCCCAGGAAAATTTACCAATGCTTATGAGAGTTTATGAAATTTATTGGCCCATTTCACTATCGTATTACCTAAAAAGAGAATATAGAACTTACTATATCTCCCCAAGGACTATTATAAAGGGTGGTATGAAAACCTAACATATTGATTTTATTGCTGTCAGAAATAAACACATATTCTCATACGTAAAAGCTATGTAGTTCAGTAACTATATTTTGCAAATGACTGCAGCACTATAATGACATCTCAGAAAAATTCATATGTGAATGTCTTTGAAATGTTTAAGCTCTTTAATATTTGAATTGCTTATAAATGTTTATCTGCGCTGTTTTCTTCCAAAACCTACCAAGCTTACATCTTTGCAACACATAAGTCAATATTTGCATATGGATGTGAGTAAACACAGCTTTGCAGCAGATTCATTTAGATGCAATAGGCAGAATAAAATATATATTTTCTAAAGGACTAGATCCTTTGGGCTATTCACATAGGGCTTAAAAGCAAATGAATGTTCAATGTTTCAGAGCTATTTAAACCAGTGGGGACTTAATAGCTAAATTCCTAAAGACAAACAAAAAGTATTTGAAAGAGAAGAGCCCTGCACATAACTCAGAACTGAAGTC
>PVIJ01016686.1:0-31879 GCA_004024925.1 Scalopus aquaticus | reverse complement strand
AATGGGCAGAAGAGCTCAAAAGGCACTTCTCCAAAGAAGAAAAGCAAATGGCCAACAGATACATGAAAAAATGCTCAACATCACTTATAATCAAGGAAATGCAAATCAAAACCACTATGAGATACCACCTCACACCTGTGAGGATGGCACACATTAAAAATACAGGCAACAACAAATGCTGGAAAGAATGTGGAGAAAACGGAACTCTTCTACACTGCTGGTGGGAATGTGAATTGGTCCAACCACTATGGAAAGCTGTATGGCGATTCCTCAAACTGCTCAACATGGAGCTTCCATATGACCCCGCAATACCACTTTTGGGAATTTACCCAAAGGATACAAAAACACTAATCCGAAAGGGTACATGCACCCATGTGTTCATTGTGGCACTGTTCACAATAGCAAAGGTATGGAAGCAACCCAGATGTCCAAAAATAGATGATTGGATCAAGAAGATGTGGTACATATACACAATGGAATACTATTCATCATGGAAAGAAGATAAACACATGCAATTTGCAGCGACATGGATGGAATTAGAGGGGATCATACTCAGTGAAATAAGCCAGAAAGAAAGGGAAAAATATCGAATGGTTTCACTTATAACAGGACTATAAGGAAACCAAATAGGAGAGAGACAATCAGCCGGGGTGGGGGGGGGGGGAGGCAGAGGGAGGGAAGGAAAATCGCACAAAATGGAATAGAAAAGAACACAAGGGACCATGGAGATGGATCACGGGTGAATTGGTGGTGGGCTACCCAAGGGGGATACAAAATGTAAAAGACATAAATAACAATAAAAATATATATTGAAAAAAAATAAAAATAAAAAAATAAAACAGGGCTTCAAAATGTTATTCTCTGAATATTTTTTGATTCCTTAGTACTTTATTAGACTTTTAAATAGTACTATTTTTCAACAGTCCTGTTATCCTGAGCTCCCGCTTGTAGCTTTGTTCAGTGTGTGCTCAGTGATCCTGAGCTCTGCATATTGTATGTGGAGTCATGTGCATATCCGAGGGTTTTTCCCCTACCACTAGCCTACAGTCCTCTCTCAAGACCATCACTGATCACCACGGTTGCAGACCAGAGCAAGGCCAAACAACGCCTGCCTCAAGTTGGCCTCAGCATGCAGGCTCATAGGACAAGCCTAGGAAGCCAAGTGCAGGACGGTGATTCTAATGTCCGGCAGCAGGTGTCACTGCAGCTAGAGGGAGAGCCACGGAAACCCAGGAGTTGGCAACACAGAGGCCAAAAAAAATATGCAAAGAATAAACCTTTAATTGTTACCTTGCTCAGCTGAGAAGGAAGGAAAGGAGGAAGAAGGGAAGGGAAACATGAAGTTAAAATTCACCTACAGTCACTCTCAATTAAAGGTTGTTTTAGAAAAGCAAGAAACAGCTGCCCTCACCCAACCTTCCCCCCCCCATCCCTGGTTTCTAGTCAGTTTTTGCAGCCAAACAAGAGATGACTCCTCAGTGATCTGACCCAAAGAGGATGCTGCACCAACCCCAGGCAGGGAGGTACCTTCTTTGACAATGACATTCACAGAGCTCTGACTTTGCAGGTTCCTCTCATCTTTGACGGTCAAGGTGAACACGTAGGTCCCCACTTGCAGCCCAGTCACAGTGGCGACACTGTGGTTAGCATTCTCGAGTTGCACCCCATCGGGTCCCCTGGGCAAAGAGAGAAACCAAACCAGAAGGCAGAGTTGTACCTGTTTGCTGTGATCCTGTCGCTGAATCAGCAGGGGGGAGACAATTACTGCCTCACCTAAGACATGGACTATTGTTTCCCAGACCTTGAGAGGACATATTTAAAAATACTCCATTTGCACAGAGTGTCAGTTGGCCCCCAAATATAGGCTACCTGCTGATCAGAAAATTCCATTCACTAGCTTTCAAGCATACCTAGCTTTATCCTTTATATGAGCTTCTAGAACATTCAAACTCTTTAACTGTTCCAGTATGTAAAAGGAAGAAAGTGAACTGAGCAGGTCTCTGATCAACTGAATAATTTAAGTGTGATATTTCTGAAAAGCATTTCTGGCTCAGTAGTTGTTTCAGCTCTTGCCAGAAAAGAGGAAAAATGCATTTCTTAATCACATGCCAAAATCCCTCTTGGTGAAAATCAAGGAAAGGAAATGGGCCAAGTCTGCAGAGGGACTCTCAAGACAAAACCACCTCTTCTCAGCAGCTCTATAAGCAAAGTTCTCTCCAGCTCCTGAACAGGTGCCACAGAGGACCCAGGGCACCTTGAACCCTTCTGTAGCGCCAGCAAGGCACAGAGCAGGTGTCCTATGATCCAGGCAGACTTACGGGTAAAGGAGAGTCCTGGAGCCCTTGTTGGCTTTTTCAGGCTTTCAATGTTTTCTAGAGCATTTATAGAGGCAACCAAGTGCAGGGCAGGCAGGGAGCCAGGGAGCCAGGGAGCCGGGAGGCTGGCAGCCTCCCAGCCCCCCAGCAAATTTTTACTCTTTCTGGGCTCTCTGGCGTTCTCTTGTGGTCTCTCTGCTGCACCCCGCCACACAGTCCTCTGCCCCCACGCTCTGTTCTCTCCTCTCTCTGCTGACTCTGCTTTTATAGGCTCAGCCTCCAGGCCCGGGTGTGCCCACTCACGCATGCTCACACCCTACTCAGGTGCCGCCATCAGGCATGCAAACAGGACCACAGGGGTCTATCATTGATGGGAGGGCAGGAAAAACCTGATGACTTCATTTACCTGACACCCTCTTTCTCCCCTGTGGTCTCACCCAGCAGCCTGCAGCAAGGCAGTGATTTGTGCCATCTGTGCCAATACCCGGCCCAAGCAACACATAGAAGAGAGCCCTTCTTACTCAAGGAGCAAAACATCGCAGAGCTTTCCTTAAAACTAAAGGACAAGCAGAGAAATCTGCACACTTCCAGGTTTTGCTTTGTTTTTGCTGTTTAAACATAACTGCTGACCCTAGTAGTCCCACTCGAAACAGATTCTCTTCTGAGAAGCCATGCTAAACATTATTTCTGTTGACAACACTAATAAGACTCAACTGAAAGGTTTATCAGCTGTATCTTCAACAATCAGTTACAATTAAAACATAATGGGATGAGCCTCCCTGATGATGCAAGGGGTTAAGTCGCAGCACTATGAAGCTATCGGCCGCTTCAATCCCCAGTCAGGGAGCTGACCCACATGGCACAGCAGACCTCTCCTGTCTCGTCTGCTGCTCCCCTCAGCAGCGTATTTCAGTAGATCTCCTGTTCTGCTCCCCACTCTGTCTGGTGAATCCTCTCATTCCCCGCCCCCGTCCTCTGACCTACACCCCAGCTCTTGTATGCATAAATAAATAAATCTTTAAAAAAAAAATAACACACTGGGCTGAGGACGCATTAGGGGCTCCAAAAGATAGAAGAGCTGAGGGAAATAATTTCTAGAATCTAAGTCATCAATCATTATTAGTAAGTGGTTCCTGTAGTCAAATTATAGTCCTTTCTTACTAGTCTCTTAAGCCCTGATCAAAAAAAAACATAAAAACCCAGTCTGTCCTATGCGTGCTACCTGTGGGAAAAAGAATATTTTTAACTCTTCTGTGGAATTCTTGGCTTTCTGTGAAGTCCTCCATATAATCTGAGTTCCATTTCTTATGATTTAACAGAGAAGAAACTGATAGAGCAGCAATAGTTGGACTAGGTAACTTACAGTTTAATTAGTCTACTTTGGTTACTGCCTTTGGCCTCTTGCTAACATAAATGGTAAATTATACCTTCAAGGCAACAATAACAGAATAATGCTTTCATTTTGTAGATGAATTTTCAGTCTCCTTAATTGCTGCTCTGCCCCATCCCCTGCCAGCCTTACCCAGTTAATTTTGGTTTTTGGTTTTTAAAGATTTATTTTTATGCATGCAAGCTGGGGTACAGGCCAGAGGCGTGGGGCGGTGAAAGGGTTCACCAGAGACAGATGGGGGAGCAGAACAGGCAGATCAACGGAAATACACTGCTGAAGGGAGCAGCGGGCAAGGCAGGAGAGGCCTGCCGCGCCATGTGGGAATCTCCCCGGCAGGAGGTTGAACTCGCGTCGCCACTGCCGACAGCTCCACAGTGCAGCGCTTAACCACTGCGCCACCAGGGAGGCCCCTTACCCAGTTAATTTTGAGCAAAATAATTTTCTGCTCCATTACTCCTTCTAGCCTGCCTCTCAAGTGTAATTAAACTATGCATTTTAGCAGATGGATTGTACCTATAAAAGCACCAGGACCACAAAGCACTACCTGGGGACCAGCTTATGGTAAGCATTCTTTATTTCTTAGAAAAATCATTTTATATCATTTTCTTAGAGTTGAAGTTTGGGATTATAAACATTTCTTTCACAGGCACCCCCATTGGATAAGCCAATAAGAGCAAGTAGACTCTTAAAAGTAAGTAAAACCTTATTCTTCAAAGGTCTAGAGCCTTTGTACAAATAAGGGTTTTAAGGGCCTCCCTGGTGGCACAGCTGTTAGGTGCTTCACTGTGGAGCTGTCAGCGGTGGCGATGCGAGTTCGATGGCCTGCTGGGCAGATTCCCACATGGCACCTCAGATCTCTCCTGCCTCTCCCGCTGCTCCCCTCAGCAGTGTATTTCCGTTGATCCGCCTGTTCTGCTCCCCACTCTGTCTCTGGTGAACCCTCTTGCCACCCCACGCATCTGGCCCATACCCTACCATGTCTGCATAAATAAATAAATATTTTTTAAAATGAGGGTTTTTTAAGTCAATACTTACTGTGCTTTTTCCCAGAGATAAGATATAATTTTCTGATCATCTGAGCTCTTGCTGCCATCTAGGGTTGTGCTGTCCACGGGCAGGGTCAGCTCTTTATCTGGACCTGCATCTGCCTCGGGAGGCTTGTTGTTTTCTACAAAACAGAGACTTGGGAGTCAAAAGCAGTCTAGATGGGAGAGGAACCAAATGGAACAAATTCTGGAAGCCATGAGAACTCTGCCTCTGCCCACAGAAATGTCAGATGCCTGGGAGAATGGGTACAGTGAGAAGGTCACAACCAAGAATATAAGACTGAAATACATAAAACAACTATGAACAGAGCAGAGTTTGTAATACCATGCTAAATTTAAAATACAATGCTCGAGGAGTGCAAATGCTCGAGATGGAACGATAAGGTTGGGTTTCTTGCGGAAGTAGGTTTTAAGCAGGCACTTAAAGGACATAGTAGGATTCAGCATGGCAGAGACTGGCCAGTGGCAAGGACACAAGCTGAGGCTCTGAAGACTCTTTCTCTGTGCTAACAGCACAAGGAGAGTAGATTACAAAAGTTGCCAGGACAACAGAAGTTGCCTCAAACTGGTGCTTCCTGACTATTCCCTCACGTAGCACAGAACCCAAGCCTTCTCCTCCCCCAAGGTACAAAGGGTCAGCCAAGCCAAGATCCTGCACCAGATGATTGGGCCTTACCAGGCTGCACAATAACAGTCACTTGAGCGGTGGCCTGCTGTCCTATTGTATCAGTCACGGTGAGCTGGTAAGTGTAGTCTCCTTCTTGCATGGCAGAGAGCTGGAGGGTTGGTGTTCTAACACCCTGAATATATAAACATAGGCAAGTGGAAAAGCAGACTCCCAGAATCACAACATCGTACAATAAGTCCTATTCTGGTTGAAACGATTTAGCCAGTTTTCTAAACCTAAACTGGTATTGTAATATTATTCCCAGTTCAACATAACTAGTGAATGCTGAATTAGCCATGGAGGGACATGTAGCCAAAGGTTCCCCCTTCAAGAGAGCAGCCCTCTCTGACATGGCAACAGTTTCCAATAAGGTCAAAGCTCTCATATGGGAGGGGAGTATAAGAAAATGTATAGAGATAACCAAGATCCACCTTCATGACCCAAAGCAGAAAGAAGACCTTGAAAATAAAATAATGCAATTTTTAAAACTGCATTCTTCCTACTGAAGCCACACAGTGATCCCAATCAAGCTCCCTCAATACAACCCGGCAGCAACTTCTATGCAAGGCCATGCCGCCCACTTCCAGGTTTGTACGGATTCTCTGCAATAGCAGAGAAACTGAACAGAATATTAAACTAGAACCAGGTGAAATGTGAGCTTTAAGTCAAGCTTCAAAGCAGAAACAGAGACTTTTGAATGTCAGAAGGAACATTATAAATAATTTAGGGCAGACTTCCAATGAAGGAACATTCTCTGGAACAGGAGGCAAAAAACTGGCAGCCTGCGGGCTCAATCCAGCTTGCAGATATTCTTCTTGGCCTGTAGAGTCTTGAAAAATTATAAAATTTCACATACAGGTCTAGATTTTTATCTTCTCTTAAAAAGCTGAATGATTTGCATTATTGGGGTAATACTTCCATGTGGTAATAAACAGCTTTATCTTGGAACAGCTGAGTCAAGCCTCAGTTCTCCAGTTTTCTTTCTTTACTTCTGTGAGCTGCCTGAGGACCCATCTAATCATCTCCAGAGAAAAAATGCTCAAGATCTAGTCAGGTACTTATGCCAATTGTATTAGAAAACACTGAGATTTGCACCTTTGTAGGTGCAAAACTACAGGTGTAGTTTTTGAAGAGTTTGATTCTGGAATCATCTGGAACAGCTACATTTTATCATCAAGCTTTCTATAATACCAAACACTTAAAAGACTTTTGCTAGTGTTTTAATTAAAGCTCCCTTAAAGTTTCTGTGTTTTTGTGTGGTTTTCTTTTTCTTTGAACTCAAATGTTCTATGCACAAATCTGACTTTGGTAATTAAAATGGAGAAACAATGAGCCTGGGATGGGAGACCTGACCCAGCAACTCTACTGCCCCTGAGCAAGAAAAAACAAACTTCCCTCCTACCTGCATCTCCACGACTTTTCCTTTGCTGCTCGGGCTGAGTGACCACTCATAGCTGTAGATGCCGTGATCATCAGTGCTCTGGTTCCCAAAGAGAGTGATGGAGTTTTGGGGCAGGGTGATCACTTGGTTGGGGCCTGCATTGGCCACAGGGGGGTAATCCACAGCTTTGTTCACTGTCAGGTTTGCAGTGGTAGAGTTGGTAGCTCCATCAGAGTCTACCACGGTTAGACTGTTGGGGCAGAGGACGGAGTGCAATCAGGGATAGGCTTAAGAAAAGAGGAATAAACACAAGAGGACTGGAAATCTTACCCATTCCCCTTATAAAGGCAGAGGAATACTGGAAGCTAATATGGACTGAGGGTTTATGTCAGGTCATGTGTCAGGCACTGTTAAGTGCTTTATATCTCCCTAGTTCTCACAACAGTGCTATATAGTGCTATCTTCATTTTACTCCTTACATATATGAGACTGAGGCAGAGACAGGTAGACAACATGTCTGAAGTTACAGAGCTTGAATGCAGTGGAATCAGGATCTGAATTCAGATACTCTGTCCCAGCCCCAATTTGTTCTCCTGCCTGTACACATGTCTACGCTGAAACCTTACAAGCATTGTTTGATATGGCCCTCACATCAGTCACACAGAGTAGGTAGGAATCACTGATCTCACCTTACAGGAGGCTTAGAGAAGTTAAGTAACCTGTCCAGGGCTACATAGTGAGCCAAGATATAAACCTAGTTCTCTGATTCCAAAACCGAGAAATCAACTCGTAGGAAGAGATAATTCTGGCCCTGTTCCTGGTAAAGTTCAAAGACACAGTAGCAAGTAGGGCAAGACCTGGCCACAAAAGGCTCTGTCCATGATTCTGTTGCAGCTGTGTACATGTCACGAGAATGGTTATCCTGGGCAGACAGCCTCTGGAATGGACAAGAGGGTGCTGGCTCTGGTTAGACAAGAGCCTCAGATGGAAATGAATTCTCCTACGCAACAGTCCCACAGTTTGTGTCAGTGTGAAATAGAATTTGCAAGAGGAAAAAAAAATGTTCATTTATAAGAGCAGGCTTTTACCTAAATGATGCCTTCCAGCTGAACAGCCCAAAGCTTCTCTTGCCACCTCAAAATGTGAGCATAAGCAAACAAGAAGGTTTGGGTTCCTTCCATTTGCTGACAAAAAGAGGAAAAGCATAGAAAAGACGCAGTTTGTTTAAATCTCACTACCAGCCACAGACAGAGCCAGACATCTGTGAGGTCTTATTCAACAATCTCACCTTTTATCTATGGGGAATTTTTGGTCGTCTTTAGAAAAAAAGCACAAAAACATCAGACACAAAGACATGTATAAATCATTTGAAAAAGAAAAAATTCATAGAAGTTTTCTTCTTTTTCTAGTTTACCTGTGGTTTTCACAGGTTTTGCTGTTGTTGCTGTTTTTAAAATAATACCGTTTCCTATTTCAGAACAAAACCAAGTTCTAGAGAGACGGTAAAAAGGCAACTGCCCAAGTACTCTGACTTTCACCTCAAACAGTGCCTGGTTTGCAGACACGGATCATGGAACCAAATGGCGCCTGGCCCACAGGCTGGGGAGAGAAGCTATTGTCATATAAAAACAGAGGAGAAGAAAGGTGAGTGGAATCACACCAGATTGGACCTTAATAAAACCCAACCCCATCATTTCATAGATTAAGGCTTCAAAAAGAACTGTTC
This sequence comes from Scalopus aquaticus, assembly GCA_004024925.1. Classification (NCBI taxonomy): domain Eukaryota; kingdom Metazoa; phylum Chordata; class Mammalia; order Eulipotyphla; family Talpidae; genus Scalopus; species Scalopus aquaticus. The sequence continues at coordinate 23,354 of PVIJ01016686.1, read as the reverse complement.
CCATTACTCCATCCACCCAATGGTGGTTAGAATCTCACTCTGGAGTCAAGCTGCCTGTGTGACCTCGAACAAATTACTTAACCTCTCTGTGCCTGAATTTCCTAGTGTATAAAATAAGGGTAATTATAATACCTGTTGTAAGGATTAAATGAAATACTGCAAAGAGTTCAAAATAGTACTAAACATTACATAATAAATGTTTAAGAAACAGTAGTTATTTTTATTTTTTAAAAGGATCACCTGGCTCAGCTAAATTCTAATGTTGAAATTTCTATGCTAGAAATCTAAAATCAACTCACATTTCCATTTTTAAACAATGACAAGGCTCTATTCTTGTTGTGCTGGCAGGTAGCTTTCATTTACCTGAAGTCTTGAATCAAGGGGGAAAACTGCTAAGTAAGAACTTGGGCATTTATTTATATGTTAGAAGTTGTTCTAGGACACTCGTTTGTGTCTCTGAGAGTATCTAAAACTTGATTAATGTGAGATCCAATGGGGAAGACAAACATGCATGGCACCATGGCAGGAACCACATACAGGCACTGAGTACAAAAGGGAAACAGGAGAGACATATTCCCTTTCTGAAAGTGATCTCAGAGAACCTCATAGAAAGTGGTACAGGTCGTTAAGGATGGGCAGAACTCTAACAGATTGAGAATGACATTCAAGGAAGCAGAAACAAAATACTTAAGGGTCAAGTCAAAGAGTGGAGTAGAGTGAGCCCTGACTTGGTAGTTAGAAAGTCTATTCTTGAGTTCTAGTTGTAAAACCTCAGAGAAGTCAGTAAATAAACTCAGTCTTATTTTTTTCTCAGCTATAATGAGGACAGTATTGTGTACATATGGTACTCTGTAACATACAGAAATTATGCAAATATAAGGAGGATTATTCTAGAGAAATCCTCACATTCTTATTAATCTCTTTCTAGAATGTGGACTAGTTCACACTATTTCCCAAAAGGACATACTTTGAATCAAATTCTCCATCCACAAAGCCCTAACAGAGAAAGAGCCTAAAAATCATATTCAAATAAATCACTACTCAAACTTAGTTATTTTGAGGTGTCACAAATTGAGGAATCATTTCCCAATGGGAAAAGACAAGAGGGGTACAGGTTCCTTCTAGATTTTTTTTTAAAGATCTATTTTTATTTATTTGTGTATACAAGAGCTAGGGTATGGGCTAGAGATGTGGAGGGATGGGAGGGTGAGAGGATCCACCAGAGACAAAGTGGGGAGCGGAACAGGTGGATCTACTGAATACACTGCTGAGGAGAGCAGCAGGTGAGACAGGAGAGGTCTGCTGTGTCATGTGGGACAGCTCCCTGACCTGGGATCGAACTTGTGCTGCAGTGGCTGTGGATAGCTTCAGAGTGCTGAAACTTAATCCCTTGCATCACCAGGGAGGCCCTCTTTCTAAATTTTGCCTGAGAAAAGGAGAAGGAAGATAGGTCCTTTCACTTAATGAAAAAAAAATTTTGAGATCTGGCAGGTAAGACTTTGAAGACAAATATCAACTGAGGGGAATCCTGATCTGCTATGCAAGGACCTCTGCTCTAAAAAGTTATCACTGCTGTCACCATAATCACCATAGGGCTCAGAGAACCAAATGGAACAAATGTGAGTTGGTTTCACCTTGGATTTCTAGTACAGAAATCTTATACTTTATAGAATTTGGCCTGGGCTACATTATCAACCAACTCCACAGTGAACAGGATAACTGTCACAGTTACTCTTATAACTATGTAAAATGCACAAGGGAGAAAAATGGCTTATGGTAAACTTGAAGCTGGATCCTAATTTACCTGAAAGTGTAGTTTCCAGGGACGAGCTTACTTAGTTTTAATATGGCCGTATCTCCAGAAATCTTCTCTTCTCTCAGAGGCCCCTTAAGTTCTTCCCAGTGGTACTGGACGATTTTATCATCATCAGTGCTTTCTTGACCATAAAGAAATATCAGTTACAACACGAGAGCACTGGGTCTCAGCACTTATCCGGTTTACACAAACCAGGGCAACAACCCAGAGATTTGAGGCTAGGAAAACTTCATGAAATTACAGACTATCTCTCCAGAGTGTTTCTTCCCTATGAATATTGGGTCATTCTGCCTCTCTATGAATATTCCACTGCATAGTTTTCCAAGGACTCCAACACAGGCAACCTCTGGTTAAAATGCTATTATATAAAAAAAGGAAAATCAAAAATTCTTAAACACAAAAAGAATTCTACCTCACTTAAAAGAAACACAAATTAAAATTCTACTGAGACACCATTTTAAAAAAACAGACTGAAAGACTGTTTTTAGAAAGACTAAAGTTTCACAACACATTATATGGGTAAAGGTGTGGAGAAAGAGGCCCCCTCATTGTCACGGTGGAAGCATAAATTGGTACAACCTCTAAAAAGAAGAATTTTGCAAGATTTATCTTTGCCAAGCAATTCTTCTTCTAGAAATATATCCTACAGAAATACTTGCACATTTGTTTAATGTTATGCTTAGAAAACATGCTAATACTGTTGCAATAACAAAAGACTAAAAATAATCTAAATGGTCAGCCATTGACTGATTAAAAACAAGAAATATAGTCATACAATGAAACTGTATCTCCATTTAATGGAAGTCTATGTAATCATTAAAAGAAAAAATAATGAAGAAATTATTTCATGTATTGATTCACAAACATTCTCCACATATAGAAACAAGCATCATATATAAATGTAGTATGTGTTATCACTTGTGTAAACAAGAGGGAAAACTATGTATTTTATTATATATACATAAAATACCTGGAAAGCTACATGAAATAAAACCGATGGTTGTCTGGAGGAAAACTGAGTAGCTGAGAGACAGGCATGGTAGGGTTGTTTGTGTTGTATATCTTTACATATTATTTAACTTTAACATATTCAAAAATAATGGTACTATGTGAAACATTTTTACCATTCTCACAAGTGCTTCTTTCTGTTCTGTCTTTTCCCTCTTGGTCTGCTATTGTTCTAGTCTCCTTTTTTTGTTAATCTACAGGAAATTCTTAAACTTGCCAGAGAGTGACTGCCTCGGCCAAAAAAGATGCCAAGACAGTCAGGGTAACAAAGCCTTTATGGGTCTCAAAAGAAAGCAAATAATGGCCTGAAATCTGCACACACACTTTTAATTTCATAACTTTGAGAAGTAGGATGGCTGGGTTTCATGGTCTTCTGAAAAGAATATGGGAAGAGAGAATAGCAAAGACCCAAAATCCTCTCAAGCGACAAAAACGACCCTGAAGTTAATGTTAATGTGCCAGGCAGGGGTATGGAGCACATTATCTGAGTCTCTCCAGGAAGAAGAAAAGATTCTTGTTAAGTGGTGATGGCTGGGAGAGAACTCCTCAGTCAAGCCTCTCAATTGCTTATCTTGCCATAATAGGAAGGAGGTTTGTTTCCATAACTGAGAATGGCAACTCCATCTAAACAAATTTGAAAAGCAGCAAGTTTCTACTAAAATGATGCTAAATAAATGCATGGTCCCACTTTCTTACCATCTCAGAAAAGAAATTATTATTTCAAACAAGCCATATAGGGTATTTTAAATAAGGCCTGTCAGTTTCTTATTTCTATTTAGCTGCTTTAGTAGGCTGGTCTTCCTAGCATGGTCAAGACTGACCTAAACAGAACGCAAACATAGCTGCCCCAAATCATACACCAGAGTTTACTACCAAAGCACACAGTAAATGTTCTTCTAAAACAGCTTGCCTAGACAAGTACTCACGGCTGCCATCAATGACTGTAGAAGTGGTTGGCAGAGAGATTTCCTGGAATTGTGGTGATACAATAGCAACAGGAGGCCGATTCTCACGGGGCTCTACAAGAAAATGAATCAGAAGGAACTGGAAGAGAGGCTTTATAAATTACAGGAGGAGCAGGTCATATCTGGGCAGATTATAAATCAGTTTCCTTACATAATTTATGGTTGAAACATTACCATATGAGAAAGTCACAAGCTTAGGCTGCCATTCTAAGATACTTGGAAATGTAAGAGCTCTCTGCACACCTGACTATGCATAAAGCCATATGCCCTGTGCATTCTTTCAACACCCACACACTATATAGTTCATGAAAAGTACTGTAGCAGGGCTTCCCTGGCAGCCAGCAGGTTAAGCGCAACACCATGAAGCTATCCAGAGCCACTGTAGCACAAGTTCAATACCTGGCCAGGGAGCTTCCCACATGGTACAACAGATCTCTCCTGTCTCACCCACTGCTCCCCTCAGCAGTATATTTCAGTCACTCTGCCTGTTCTGCTCCCCACTCTGTCTCTGGTGAATCCTCTCACCAACCTACACCTTTGGCCTACACCCCAGCTTGCATGCATAAATAAATAAATCTTTAAAAAAAAAAAAGCACTGTAGCAGTAAGCTGACTAGAATTGGATAACAAGCAAGCATTCTGTAACAAAGGCCTTGGCAAATACTTTTCCTTCGTATAGACTGTGCTGAAAGGATAATGATGTTTTCTCAAGCATCCTGAGCTGACTGTGTGATGTGACTAGGTCAGAGTAATGAAAAGGTAACAAGCCACTCAGGTCCATCTGAATGACTGAGCTACCAACTCAGAAGTCATTCCTTTCGGAAATGATCAAATGATCTCTAACCTGATTACATTTTTATGAAGGGAGAAGAATTACCTTGGCTACAAAGTTAAAGAAATGAAAATACATTACCAGCAAAGACAGAAAATAGTATTAAGAACTTGTGTGAATGTATATGCCACTGTCCAACTTCCCCAAATTTCACTGAAAATGCAAATCAAGATATCTTACTATTATACTTTAATCTACCAATTGTGAATCACTTAAAAAGAATCACAGGGTTTGGTTTCCAAGATGAAAGAAGACTGGCAAGGTTTAAATAAGGAACTTTGTGTACAAAAGCCTACATTTCTCATCAGTCACTGGACTGGTTCATCTCCATACTTCTCCTAGGCTCCTGGCTTTCTTGTGTGCCTTAATTATGATACATGGTCCTCTCTTGGCATGACCTACCTGGAGAAAGTTCTCAGGTAGACAGGCTACTGTTCAGGCCATTGTACATAGTGGGCTATGAGACTAATGTTTCCCTGTGCAGCCAAGAGTTCCAACTAGAACCAAAGCATATACTTTGTCACCTTAACCTTTCAACACATTGAGTAACTCCCCAATAAATACTTTACCAAAGAAAACAGGAATTTAAAATGCCTAACATCAAACACCTATCTCTGTGGGAATCCTGCAGAGGGAACAATGAGGTTGCCACCAGGGCTGGAAAATACATACCTGGTTTTACTGTCACATTCACATAACCTTCTCCATGGCTATTCTGACCATCTACAATCACTTTGAATTCATACAGGCCTGGAGTGAGCTGAAGAAGCAAGAAAATATTTTTTAGACAGCCACAAAAAGTAACAATTTTATTTTAGATAATGCATATATGAACTTTCCACTGCTGATTCTTGCACTCTCTTCTTGCACTGTTTACAAAATGGGAAAAGTAAACTAGCTGAACAGATGAAACAATGGATTATAAACTTGAAAAAAAAACCTCATAGCCTTTAATGTGAATCTTATTACTAGCTGAATCTAGAACAACAGAAGGGATTTTAATATCTCTGTACTCCCATTTTCTTTTCAGAAGAACATTAAGGGCCCAACCATCCTACTTCACAGAGTTATGAAATTAAAACAATCATCACTGCAAAGAAAAACACTTTTGTAAAAACACCAAATTGCTCCCAAATATCTGAATATTTTTCCCTCTGGATTTCCACTAACTGTACGAACATAATATAAAAAGAAAAAAAAAATCACCCACAATCCCACTTTCCTAATACTTCAATTACTCATACTTTCCTTATTCCTTCCAGTCCTTGACCATGCCAAAAAAATTCACTTAAACAGTTCATTGATGCAACAATTACTGAGAATCAATTATGTACCAGTCATGATCTTAGGCTTGGGATTTGAAGATGAGAAAGATGAGGTCCCTACCTCTATGCTCATGTTTCAATGGTATTCAGGGTCTTGCTAAAAACAAGGTGCATATCTAACTTTTCATTGTTCCTGCTTCCATTCATTTAGCATGGCCACTTATACCATTATACATTTTAATAGTCCTTGTAATGGCTGTAGAATAGCACAGTACATGTGCCATAATTCATATAAGCATATTCCATATTGTGGATATTTGGATATTTGTTGTTTCCAAATTTCTACTATTATAACTCATGCTGTGATGACCATCTTTTAGGCAAATGGGTTTTTTCCCTTCTTTCAAATTCTTTTGGGTAAATGCTAATCGACCACCTGTAGCATTTTCTTGCACTACTCTCCTTTCCTGGGCTTTCACTTCATTGCCCATTCCTCATTCTCTTCCGTTTCCTCCTTTCCATACCTTTAATGACAGTGCTGCCAGAATTCCAATTGCAACCTCTATTTCTTCCCTCTGCAAACTCTCCCTGGATGATATCATCTATTACCACAAGTTCAACTGTAGCCCAGACTTGTACCCTGGCACTAGCCTCTTTCACCCAGCTACTGACTAGACACCTCCACTCAAATGTTTCACAGTACCTACTCAAGTTCACTCTGTCCAAAAATGAATTAATCACCTGCAAACCTCCCCAAACCGGCTGCTCTTTCTGTGCTCATTTCAGTGAATATAACCACAATTGGACCAACATCTACCTAGATGACATAGCCAAAAGACCAGAATTAGTCTAGATCTTTCTTCCCCAAAACCACCTCCACCCAGTTAATTGAATACCAGGTCTTATCAAGTTGACCCCTGTATTTCTCACACCTACTCACTTCTCTCCATTTATACTGCCACCATCTTAGCTTTTAACCATTCATCACAGAACAGTTGTTAAAAAACATGGGCTTTAAAAATGTAAAACTTCCCTTCAAATCTAACAATTAAGTAGATTTGTCCACTTTATTGTCCAATATTTAGTTTTGTCATTTGTAGAACAGATATTAATATCTACATCTTGTGGTTGTTATGAAGATTAAATAAGTGCATATATCAATCAGCACTATGTCTAGCACATGGTATAAGCTCAAAAGATTTTTTTATCTTATTTATTTAATCTTTTTAGTCAAGTAATTATCATCTAACATCTACATTTTTTCAACAGGTTATTCATTAATATCCCAAATTTGAGCCTCAGCTCCTCCAATCTATAGTGAGGGTGATTTTTGTAAACTGAAAATCTGAATATTTCTTTCTCCTGCTTAAAACTTTTCAAAGGCTCCCTATTCCCTCTGAATGCAAAGTCCTTCACCTGGCATCAAGGCTCTGTGCAATCTAGCCCCAGCATCTCTCCTACTGACTTGTACTCCTGCTCTTTTTACACCATAGAGTTTACTACGCAAAGCCACATATAATTCCCTTTCTCTGCGTGGGTATTACCCCTCCACCCTTTATCCAGTAAGCTAGTCACTTTTCAGGACCCAACTAGATACACTTTACTCTAACTACAGGGCCTCAATAACCCTCTGCACTCACACAGTATATCACCCTGTTTAAACTACCTGCTTCCTGTTAGCATCACCTTTAAGACTGTTGTTCTTGAATGTTAAGATTATTTCACTTGTAAATCCCCAAAGCCTACTATATAACTAACGTACAATGAACAGTTGTTGAATAAATGTATGAATGAATGAGTGAGAGAGACTTCTTGGCCAAACGATATGAACTTTTTTATGACTCTTAATAACTACACTGAATCCACCCCCCTAAAAAAAAATAAAGTTGAGCTAATTTACAGTCACATGCCCATGAATAACATAGCTTTCTCCCATCTCCTAAAATCCTCATGTTACCCTTAAAAGCTGTTTGGTTTATATTTTCAACTATCCCCACCATGCTGGAACAATCTTCTCTTTTTTATTTAAGAATCATCTACTAACAAATACTGGGTATCAGCCAATCAGTCATTTGGAGGGTTCACTTCTGAAAGATTGTTCCTGACTTTAGTGTGGACAGAAAATTATGTATTATACCTTTGAGAAAATGGTGAACATCTCTATCCCAACCCTGAAAATGACAGGAAGTTAATTCACCTTGGATAGTTTGAGATTTTGAGAATATTTTCCTTCCATTTCTCCACTGTAGTCTTTAGGATGAGTAATCAGCTGCCAGTTGTAGGTGTAGGTTTCTCCTGTAGAAGGGCAGTGACAAAATCATGAAAACACACACCTACACACAAAGAGGGCAGCCACACTGCCTGCCGATAACAAATCTCTTCTAAATCCTGATAAGGCCTTGGTTTTCAAGATTTCACCTCAAAGCCTATAGGAAAACCAAACATTCCATTGAAAGAAAGGGTAGATTCTGTTGACATGGCTATAGTCAGAGCTTCTTCTACTCTCTCCTAGCAATGCTCATTCCTGCTCTATAGCCCACAAAAAACGAGGTTGTGCATAGTGTGGCATCCCTGCAAAAGTACACACCCTACCAACCACTATAGAGGAATTCATTGGGAACAAAGGCCATTTTTTTTTTTAAAAAAAAAACTTCTTTTGCAACAAAGAACAGCAATGACTTCTAAATAACAGGGTTCAAAAATAGCTTTTTACAGAGTGCTAACAATGTTCATCTCACTGAGGTCATCACACCCTGGTGAGTTAAAAGAGCTACTTCATTCCTGCTGAGCTAAATAACACACTGCAGAAGATGGCAGGGGATGGCCCATTTAAAACAGGCCCCACTGAAATTAATTAAAATCAAACGAAGTATTAAATGGTCCTCATTTGCAGCTCAGACTGTATGACTGGGTATGGCAAAGATATAATCTCTCCCCAGTAAAAGTGGTCTTAAATTAAGGGGGAATAAAATACATTTCTAGCTATGGAAGGCTGAGGGGGAGGGTTTGGTAGGACAGTCAAAAGTGAAAATAAAAGGGGGAAAAATAGACCCTCAAACATATAACAGAATGGTCATCTTTTTCTTATTTCATGAATTCAAAAGTTAAAGTTAACATGTAGATCCTAATTTCAAAATAAACTGCACCTTATGACCAGATTTTATTTTATAAGCCTCAGATATAAAGTCTATTACTCTTCCTTCCTCCCCAGTTGTGTTTTGGCCAGTTGTCAGCTCCAGCTTCTGTATATGCAGAAGTATTGTTAGGCAAAGAGAAGGTGTAGCAGATGTAGGATAGTAACTAAAAGATGACATATCTTCCAACTGTGGTTAAAAATTTTGTCCATACAGAAAACAGATTTATACTAGTTTGGGAACTGACAATTCTATATCCAAAGCTAGCAAGACAAATTTAAAAAGGGGGACATTTCTTTCATAGGAAAGAAAAGCTCAGGGTGTAAGTTATGTCTTACAGTCAGAAATTTGCCCAAGGGTAGGAGCAAATGAGTATAGATCTATTAGAATGCTGGTTTTAATGATATATGGAAGTGGTTTCAGACTGTCTCTCTGAACCCTGGAGCGATCCTGAGAGATGCCACAAAAGATGAGGGAATGAAGAACAGGCAGAGCTGATCCTGCCTTGCTGTCCCCAACCTCTGAAAGTATGAAGCCATCCATCTCAAGTATCTGGTAAATGTAGAAGACCCTGGAGAGAGGAGAGTTGAAAAGAATCTGTTTCTGAACTGATGTGTTTTTTAGAATTCTGATCTACAAGGTGGCATTAACTCATAGATATGTATATGCACTTAGGGTTAAAAGGAAAATACAGTAGAGCCCCCAGAACTTTCACAGTTCAAGGGCAGTTTTTCCTCACCTCCATCTTCAAAGGCCACCAAATCCATTCATCTTAACTTACCAACAGAAGGGGAAAGGGAAAAGCATCTCCAGAGGAAGATGGAATTAACTGATAAGAAATGGGCTTCCTTGGTGGTGCAAAGGGTTAAGTCACAGCACTATGAAGCTATGGCATCCACTGCTGCACAAGTTCGATCCTGGCCAGGTACCTGACCCGCATGGTGCAGCAGACCTCTCCTGTCTTAGCTGCTGCTCCCCTCAGCAGTGTATTTCAGTCTATCTGCCTGTTCTGCTCCCCACTCTGTCTCTGGTGAATCCTCTCATCCCACCCCTACCCCCATACCTCTGGCCTACACCCCAGTTCTTGCATGCATAAATAAATTAAAAAAAGGGAAAAAAAAAGAAAAGAAAACCTCAATTTCAGGACAGAAATATGTAACAGAAAGGACATTTAGATTCTAGAAAAATACTTTTTATATAAATATATCATTTGGCATTAGGTCTAGAAATTAGGAATACAGTATTGAAAACATGTCCCTAAAATGGAAGTACCCCCAGAGCATGGGATCCTACTTTATTAACTTTATAAAAGGAGTAACGTAAATCCACTACAAAAACCTTCCATCAAAGGAAGCTTCACTTCATGACATAGTCTTAAGAGAATACATATGTGTCTGTAAGTCATACTCTGGTATATTAACAGATACTTCAAAGGTGAAAGGGATCCTCACATTACAAAAGTGTTCCTAAATAAACAATCATCCCATAATTTATAGGTTTCATAAATTTGAATTTTGTGTAATACAATGTACTTTTTTTTTGCTAAGTAACAATTCTATATTAGCAGTAGTCATGAAAAACTTCTCTCCAAGTTCTATGCCTGCTATTTACTAGTTGTTTGGCTAAATTAAACACATTAACCTGAGTCTCAGATTCTTCCTCTTTTAAATGGATATAATACAACCTACATTTTTTTTAAGGTTTTATTTATTTTTGCATAAAAGAGCTGTGTTATAGGCCAGAGGCGTGGGGGGTGAGAGGATTCACAGAGACAGAATGGGGAGCAGAACTGGCGGATCTACTGAAATACTGCTGAGGGGAGCAGCGGGTGAGACAGGAGAGGTCTGCTGCACCATATGTGGGTTGGTTCCCCAGCCAGGGAGAGAACTCAGGCCCTAGTGGTGACAGTGCTAAAACTTAACCCCTAGGCCACCAGGGAGGCCCAACACAACCTACATTTAATGAGCATCAACTACATGCTAGAAAATGAATAGGTGTCTTATAAAACATTTCATTTTGCCCTGAAAGTAACTTTTAAGATATAGGAATTTTTTAAATTGTTTATAGTATATTTATTTATTTAGTATTTATTTACATATATGTATTACATCATTGTTCATTTTTGTACAATGTATGCTTGTGTGCTTTCTCCTCTCAGGTGCATTTGCAGCAACATGGATGAAGCTGGAAGGGATTATGCTCAGTGAAATAGCCAGAAGGAAAAAGATAGAGGAATTATTATCCTCATTTTACTGAGGTAGAAACTCAGAGAAGTTAAATAATTTGCTTGAAATCATTCAATGACTGATAAACTGTGATAGAATTTGAACCTAGACTTGACATTGAAGCCCATGATCTCAAATATATTGTAATGCCTCTCACATAGCACATACTATATTGTATTCTCACAGGAATGTGGCAACAAGTGATTAAGTTATATAGAAATCATTATAAATTAAGACATTATCCAACTAAATGTGGAATATTTTTTACCTTTAAGTGGTTCTTGGAGAACGTATGCATTCAACTCCACTTCATTCTTAGGCAGGGTGATCTGAACACTCTCTCCAGCAGATACCACCAGTTTCTTTATAACTGGAAATAAAATACACAGGAGATGAGAAGTCAGAAACAGACTATCTCATTTTTTTCCTTCCTTTTACGGCCAAATTTCTTTTATAAACAATAGTCAGTTACTGCCTTCATTTCCTCATTATTTACCCACTGAAATTTGATTCTGTCCCCACTTCTTCACTGACAAGGATCTTTTTAGGTCATAAATAAACTGGTTCTCAGTAAACTTTTAACTGTTTCTCAACCCTCACTCTTCATCTCTGTGGCATGTAATACTGCTGACTGCCTCCATCTTCAAAAACTCTTGATTATGACACCATATTTTTCTACTTTTCTTCCTTTCTTCCTGAATCTTCTCTACTATATTTTAACTATGGTCTCTGCCTATGCCATCTTTATATAATACTTTCCACAGAGTTCAAAATGGTTCAACTCTGTTTCAAGGGTCACCTTTATTCTAATAACTTTCTAATAAAATATGCAAAAAAAGTTCCAGAAGGAAAGGCAAGTCACAAAGCAGTTTTAATTTCTTTCCATCCCAATTGCTACAACCAGATTTAGGTTATTTCAAGAATCTTAACTGGTCCTTCCCTTACTACCTTTCCACACTCTAATTCATCCTGTCTTCTTACAATACCCACCACCACTAACACTTCTAAAACACTCACTTGGGCCTCCCTAATGGCACAAGGGGTTATGTCTCAGCACTATGAAGCTATCAGCAGCCACTGCAACACAAGTTCAATCACCGCCTAGGGAGCTAACCTACAAGGCGCAGCAGACCTCTCCGGTCTCACCCTCTGCTCCCCTCAGCAGTGTATTTCAGTCAATTTGTCGGTTCTGCTCCCCACTCTGCCTCTGGTGTATCCCCTAACCCCCTACCCCAACCTCTGGCCTACACCCCAGCTCTTGCATGCATAAATAAATAAATCTTAAAAAAAAAAAAACCACTCACCTACTATGTTACTTTCCTACTTGAGAGGCCGCCCCCCCCCATTCCCAAGCCATGTTTAAGACTCCTAACCTGGCATTAAAGAAGCACAATCATCTGATCAGACTACCTCACCCTTCTGACTCAAGTCTGCCTTTAGTAATAGTCATTTTCTCTCTTGGGCTCTGTAGAAGCCATGGGGATGCTCTGTAGAAGTCACTCGGGAATTTTATAAAAGCTATTTTCTTAAATGGGGTGATTGCCTTTCTTTATTCTATATACAGTTCTTTCTTTCTAGCCTAAAACCAGCCTTCTTTGCAAGAAATCTTCCCAGACCATTTCAGCCTGGTATTGAAGATTCTACTTCCTTAACTACTTTAGCATTTTTGGAATACCCATGTCAGCAAATAGCTATCACTATCTTTATACTATTCATATAGGTATTACATAGCTGTAAGGATTTCTTAGCTATGGCACTATCGACATTTTGGACCAGATTATTCTTTGTTCAGGGTGTATCACAAAAGATGTTTGGCTGTATCCCTGGCCTTTACCCACTAGATGTCAGTAGCACCCTTCCTCCATAGTTGTAACCAAAAATGTTTGCAAATTAAGAACCAATGATTACATAAATTTTATTTCTCTGACAGTAATTGTTCATTAGATATGAGTCCTAATATGAGAATTATGAGAGCTTAAAGCTTAACTGCTGGCTGGTCTACTCATATTTCAAGACTAGGAGGTGAGAAGAGCTTCCTAGATAAATATGAAATTTGATATTTATCTGGCTGCTTAGGAACTTTGCACTTGGGGAGAAATGAAACCATCCTTTATGTAAACTTCAGCATTTAGACATTCTCGGAGATGGAATAATAATACTTTGAACAGACTTTCAAAAGAAATAAATAAACTCTATACTCAGAGAAAGTATAATGGGCAAATATACAGAGCAACTGACTCAAACCTTCACAGTTACACCCAAAATTATAGGCATTCTACCTGAGTACAAAAATCACTTTGGTACCTCAGGATTGAAACCTTAAAAGTTTCATGTTATGTTACCACCAAAAGAAATCCTAGGAAAATAAAAAATTGGCAAAAATTCATTTTTACTTGTTTTGTTTCATTCTGTTCACTTTTTCAGAGGATAAAAATCAATTCTGTTTCCTTGATTAGTCATGTCTTCCTAATAGCTTAGAACAGAATTAGTGAAGTACAGATCTGTTATTAAGGCAACATTCTATGTATAAATTTGCTTTAAAAATAAGGATTCTATCAAAATCAGAGAGACAAATATCTGACCAACTATCAATCTTTTACAAAGCAAATAGGTGCACAAATACAGCTTTTTTCCCCAGTGGCCTCTGTTGCTTGATTCCTTTAACATTACTTAACTGGACCTTGTATCTGTAATTGCCAGGCACAATAGAATCTGCTACTAGGAAAAGGAGCCTCATAAATCTCATAGGCTGGGCCTGTTGAGAAAAGTCTAGAGAGCCCCAAGTCTTATGACAACAGGGACACTGATGTTTTTTTTTACTAAACTACAGTATTCAAAAGTCATCCCTCCCTTCTTCTTTTTAAACAAAACAAGAACAGTGATCAAATGCTCTATTTTCTCATCTATCGCAAGGGTGGAAGCCAAGGGCCTCTTCACCTGGGGATGGTGCTGAAGTGCTCTGGAAAGAGGCCTGGGAGCTGGAGGTGGCAAAACTGTAGAAGGGAGACACTGGCTGAGAGGTAGCAATCAGGCTTTTCCCAGGGCTTTTTACTTGCTGAGTGCTGGACGTAGTACCAGGATCCTCTGATGTCTCAGGTTGGACCGACACATTCTTTGACCAATCAGGAATCTCCACAGGCAAGGTTGTGTTTAAGGGATTGGAAATTAGACCTGTCTTGTGGATCTAAAGAGATGTAAAAATTCATTTGAATAGGCAAAAGTAACAAGTCAGTTTTTTATGTTATGTCTCATGAAATAACTGCACACTGTTTCTTTGAAAAATGCAGATCAAAAACAGTGAAGAAAAAAAGCACACCATCCAAACTGATATTAAAATGTTGATATAAATCTTCCCAGTCCTTCTATGTCTTTCTTATTTTCAGGATCTTCCCATTAAGTTTCTAGTAGGTCCACCACTTACATCAACATGCATTACAACCTCAGGCTAGGAAAACTATGGATTATCTCCATTCATTACCAAGCAAGTTTGCTACTTTTACTTAGCAAAGCTGTGAGCATTCACCCTCTGTCCCAAAACAGAACCACCTCCTTTGGCAGAAAAGTTGCCAGTTTTGATGTTCAGCCACTCACTGTAAAATTACACTTTTTGTACTGTGGGCTGAGGTGATGGAGGTAGGGACAGACGGGAGAAACCCCAGGACAGAGTCCACAGTCTCCAGACTATATACTTGAAACATTGCCAGATTTTCAAGACTAACAACTTCTCAGTTTGCTCCAGCCTTTACTGTACTTCCAGTGGCCTAAAAGATTTGTTTTTGTCAATTCTGTCCAGTTTCATACTTTTTTTTTTTAAGAGAAAAACTACAGGGGCTTCTCTGGTGGCCTAGGGGTTAAGTCTCCACACTATCACCATCATGGTCTGAGTTCAATCCTTAGCCAGGCAGCTAACTCACATAGGCACAGCAGACCTCTCCTGTCTCTCTGGCTGCTCCCCTTAGCAGTGTATTTCAGTAAATCCACCTGTTCTGCTTCCCATTCTGTCACTGATGAATTGCTCACCCCCCCCCACACCTCTGGCCGATACCCCAGTTCTAAGCAAAAATAAATAAAATCTTAAAAAAAGAGACTACAGACCTCTTTATGATGCTATAAATGGAAGCCCTTTTGTTTCTATTTTCCTATTTAAAAATTGTTTCCATTTCTCTTTTTAAATTCTTTAACAGCTTATCACTAAGCCAGTTTCCTTTAATTCCCTTCAGTTTTCTGAATATACTGTGAACTCTTTAGCTACTAATGCCAATATCTGGGTCAATTTCTATTGCGTAGGTTTTTATTGACTGCTCCCTATCCCCTATCCTACCCCCACTGAGTATGAGTTATTCTTTCCTATTTCTTTGTGTATCTAGTAATTTTTGTTTGAATACTTGACATTCTATCTATTACACATAGAGACTCTGGATCCTA
This sequence comes from Scalopus aquaticus, assembly GCA_004024925.1. Classification (NCBI taxonomy): domain Eukaryota; kingdom Metazoa; phylum Chordata; class Mammalia; order Eulipotyphla; family Talpidae; genus Scalopus; species Scalopus aquaticus. The sequence goes on along the minus strand of PVIJ01016686.1, from coordinate 7,685 downwards.
CTGTACTTTCCTTATTGGGCTTTTTTCCCAACTTTTCTGCACTTAAGCTATAGATTTTTGCTTCTCCTGCAACATATATCAAATGCCATCTCTGTAATTCTTACAGCAGCTTTTTCAATCTGGTCCCTTCAGGTCTGTTGTATAATTAATAGATTACCATCAAATTTGGGGGCTGTTCTTGCTGTTCTTCCTTTGCTTCTAATGATTATTCCCTAATTTTTGAGCCATAGATTCTCCTCTAACATCTCAAGTCAATAAGGCTTCAGATTTCTGCTATACAAGGGGTGGGGAATGCACTTAGTTAAAAGGCAGCAAACTCACAAAGCTTGCCAAATGTAAGTTCTGAGTTTCAAAGACAGAACTCTGCCTCTCTGACCTCTGCCAGCTTTTTCACTGGGTCCTCTGGAATCTTCCCCATGAAGGTATACTTTAGAGGTATAGCCAGAGATTTTAGAATTTATTTTAAGAATACAGTTTCACTCTTCTGTGGCCTTCTTACTTTCAAGGGCCCCCCCACCTTGCATTTCCAGATAATTTTTCTGTCCTGAACTCTGTCCTTTGCCATCATTAAGAGAGTAAGATCGATGTTTTCCACTGCCACTATCTTCCTAGTGGCATGTCCTTAGTTAGGCAAAAATGAATGTCCTTAGTGAATGTCCACTAGTGAATGGCCTTAGGCAAAAAAATTTAAAAGCTGCAAACTCAAAATTTTTATCACTTCTAGTTGCCATTTTTCAAGAGAACTCTCTAGCTTCTGTCTGCTTTTGGATTCTTTCCAGTTTCTTTAAATAAATTTTTTACATATTTTATAATTATTATCTGTGGGAAGATTCAGGAGACCACTTTATTCTGCCACCATTACTGGAAATTCCCCCTGTGGAATGAATTTTAAAATATTAAGGATCTAATATTTGTGAAGCTGAAATGGATCTGGGGCTTGGGGAAAAGAATCTATGATGACTCCCATGTTTCTAGCTTGAGTGAGGAACTAAAGTGCTGTCAAAAACTAAAAGAGACTACAAAGTAGCAGCTTTAAAGAAATAACAAGCAAGTTATTTTTTAGACATATTGAATCTGAAGCACATCTGGGAAATTCAAATAGAGACCCAGACTTGAAATCAAGTTGCCAAAGACAGTAGCTAAAGCCATGGAGCAAATGAGCTTGTCCCAAAAAAAGCATATAAGTAAAGGAAAGGAAACAGAGACTCAAAGACAGAATACTGAGGAATATCAGTTTTTAAGCTTTAATCAACATGAAATAACCCATAAAACTAGGAGAGAATGATCAGAGAGAAAAAAAAGCAGAAAAGTATATTATAACAAGAAAGGGACAATTGCAACTAGTATGAAAAAATAAACGCGAAGAGGTTCAGTCAGATAAGGACTCAAAAGAATACCCTGCCCTTGGCAAGAGTAGCATGAAAACCAAAGTCTACAGTGTTGAAGTTTAATTCAAGTGAGCACAAGAAAGTACAGACTACCCTTGAAATATATGGGTGGAAAGAAAGAGGGAGTAGTGAAGAATAAATAGAGATATAAGGGGACAAAATTATTAGCATAGTTGGAAGGACTGAACTTGAACAATAAGCACCATGTTCTCAGACTGAAAAGGCAATAGCAGAGTTTAGGCTATTGTACAAACATTCAGGAGAGTATCTGGGCCCAATCTGGGAAGACTATCAGTGAAAGCTTCCTAGAAGAGAGTAACAATGGCTGGCACCCAAACAAAAATCACCAGACATGCAAAGAAGCAGGAAAATTAATCCTGTAATGAAGAAAAAATCAGTTAAAACTGATTTAGAAATAAAATGGATGCCAAAACTAGTAGACAAGGATATTAAAATAATTATAATGACTACAGTCTATATATTCAAGAAGCTATAAGAAAGATTGCATGTATTAAGTAGATACCTGAAAAAAAAATTTTTTAAAACACCCAAATCAAGCTTCTGGTTATAAATGTTGCAAAGTCTTAAGATGAAAAATACTGTAGAGATTTAATGGCAGATTAGGCAATGCAAAAAAAAAAGTAAACTTGGAGATATATCAGTAGAAACTTTTCAAAATGAAACAGAAAAAAAGGCTGAAAAGAAAAGAACAAAGCATCAGCAAACTGAGAACAAATCTGAGTGGTAAAAATGCTCATAACTGGAGTTCTCAAAGGAAAGGGAGAACAGAAAAATATTTGAAGAAATACAATGGCAAATAATATCCAGATTTGATGAAAACTATAAATCCACATTCAAACCCGATTTGAGGAATTCAATAAGCTCTATGAACAAAAAAAAATTTTAAAAAAGAAAACCTACACCAAAGAAGAGCAATCAAAATGCTTAAAAAAGAGACAGAGAAAATCTTAAAAGTAGCCAGAGAGAAAGGGCACGTTATGTATAAAGGAACAAATATGAAAATTACAGTATACTTCTCAATGGAAACAATGTAACCTATAAAACACTGCCATAATAAATCTCATATACTAAAAGGCAGAAAAAATAGACCATGCCAAATCAGATTTAAACAGTGAAAATATTGTTCAAAGAAAAAGGAAAAGTGAAGACTTTTTAGACCAGGGACCGCTCTCAGATGATGATAGAGAAACCAGGTAGGATTTGGGCCCCTGGATCCTAAGACTAGGTGGATTTGGTCAGCCAGAACCTATCAAATGAAGTATGTAAAGTCCAAATAAGTTGAAGAAATGAAATAATGAGTTGAGCAGAAATCAGTAAAATGGAAAAAGGAAAAATGAATGAAACTAAATACTGTCTTTTTTTTTTAAGGTTTATTTATTTATGCATACAAGCTAGGGTACAGGCCAGAGGCATGGGGCAGCGAGAGGGTTCACCAGAGACAGAGTCGGGAGCAGAACTGGCAGATCGACAGAAATACACCGCGGGGGGAGCAGCCGGCAAGGCAGGAGCGGTCTGCCACACCACATGGGAATCTCCCCGGCTGGGCGTTGAACTCCTGTTGAACTCTTGTCGCCCTCTGCCGACAGCTCTATAGCGCAGCGCTTAACCGCTGCGCCACCAGGAGGCCCTAAATACTGTCTTTGAGAAAGTCTAGCTAGTCTGACTAGGAGGGGGCTAAGGGAGGGTGGGAGAAGGAGAAGTAGAAAAGGGAAAGGAAAGGGGGAGGAGAAGGAGAGAGAGAAATTACTAATATCAGTAATGAGACAGTATGTAATAGCACTACAAATCGTATAGATATTAAAAGGACAATAAGGGAATATTATAAATAACTTGATGCAATTTATCTGACTACTGGGATAAAATGTACAAATTCCTTGAAAGGCACAATCTGCCAAAGTTCACTCAATAAGAGCTATTACAAATAATCTAAATAGCTACATAATTATTATGTAAATTGAATTTGTAATTTAAACTTTCCTAAAAATAATTTCCCGGCCCAAATTGCTTCACTGGAGTTTATATTATGTATCTACATTAAATAGAGTTTATAACAAACATTTAACAAATAATAACAATTTTACACAAACTCTTGCAGAAAATTAAAGAACAGTAAAAACTTCTCAATTCATCCTATAAAGCCAGCATTACTCTGATATTAAAACCAGACAAAAACATTACAAAGTGAGAGAGAGAGGTGAGAGAGAACATGAGAACTATAGATCAGTAGCTCTTATGAACACAGATGCAATGCTTCACAACAAAATTTTAATAAATCAAGTATAACAATATATAAAAAGAAAAATATATCACAACCAAGTGGGGGTCATCCCAGGAATGCAAAGTTGGTTCAACATTCAAAGTCAACCAAGATATTCACTTTATTAACACACCGAAAACAAAAACCTATGTGATCATCTCAACAGACGTAAAGAAAAACATTTGATGAAATCCAGCACTTGCTAATACAAATTCATATCAACCTAGGACTAGAAAAGAACTTCCTTCACCTGGCAAAAAAAAAAGAAAAATTCTCAAAAACCTATAGCTAACATCATAATCAATGATAAAAAACTAAATGATCTGCATGTAAGATCAAGAGCAAGGCAAAGATGTATACCTTCACTGCTCTATTAAACATTGTAGTAGAGGTTATAGCCAGTACAATAAAGGCACCCAGACTTGAAAAAAAACTAAAATGGTCGTCATCACAGATAAAATTATAGCTATACATAAAAATTTTATTAGGATGAAAAAGTGGATTTTACAAGCTTTTGGGATACAAGATCAATATATAGAAAGCAACTGTATTTCTATACACTAGCAATAAACCAAATTGAATTGAGGTTGTTTTTTGTTTATTTGTTTTGGCAGTAGTATTAGTTTATAACATGGTATAGGTTCCAAGATACATTTTTTCACTACACACAACAAATGTCCAGTCACCACCCACCACTATCCTGTCGACCCCATCAACCCATTCCCTACCCACTCCTTCTTCTCCCCTAGTAACTACCATTCCATTGTCAGAGTCTAACGGTTTATTTTTTGCAAAACTGAGTTTTAAAATTATCAAGTATAACAGCATCAAAAATAAGAAATATAGGGCCTCCTCCCTGGTGGCACAGTGGTTAAGCGCTGTGCTGTGGAGTTGTCCGCAGCGGCCAATGGAATTCGGCAACCAGCCGGGGAGATTCCCACATGGCGCAGCAGACCTCTCCTGCCACTCGCTGCCCCCCTCAGCAGTGTATTTCCATTGACCTGCCTGTTCTGTTCCCCACTCTGTCTCTGGTGAACCCTCTCACTGCCCCACACCTCTGGCCTGTACCGCTTGTATGCATAAATAAATAAATCTTTAAAAAAAAAAAAAGGACTGTACCAGGCAAACAAATCTTAAAATATATATATATATATATATATATATATATATATATATATGTATATATATGGATAGATCTGACAAAGATGTGCAAGATCCATAAACTGAAAACTCCAACACATTACTGAGAGAAACTAAAGGCGATTCAAATAAATAGAAAAATCTACTGCATTCATGGATCATCACTCACTATTATTATTAGGTTATCAGTTTTCTCCAAATTATCTACATATTGATCCCAACATAATCCCAATCAAAATTCGAGAAAGCTATGTAAAAAGAAATTGACAGAATGGTTCAAGAGTTTACATGTAAATCTAAAGTGCCTACAACAGTTAAAATAATTCTGATATCAAAAGTCAAAGGTATAAGATTTATATTATTTGAATTAAAGACTTATTCAATGCTATAGCTATGAGGAGCATATGGTGTTGATGTCAATATAGACAAATAAATCAATGGAACCAAATAGAGTCCAGAAATAGATTCATAAACATATGGTGAGCTAATTCTCAATAATTGCAAAAAGCAATTCAGTAAAGAAAGGAAGGAAAAAATATGGTGCTACCACAACTGTACAGTCATCTGCCAAAACCAAAATGAAACAAAACTCTTCCATTCATAGTTCCCACCATGTACAAAAAAGTTCTAGACCAAAATATAAAATCTAAAACTATAAGACTTTTGGAAGAAAGCTTCAGAAAATAACCTTTCTTAGATACAACATCAAAAATATTCATTAAAAATATTGATAAGCTGTGTGGCGTTTCCTCAAACTGCTAGAAACGGAACTTACGCATGACCCGGCAATACCACTTCTGGGAATCTACCCAAAGGACACAAAAACATTAATCCAAAAGGATACATGCACCTGCATGTTTATTGCAGCACTGTTTACAATAGCTAAGGTATGGAAATAGATGACTGGATCAAGAAGATGTGGTACATATACAAAATGGAATACTATTCAGCATTCAAAAAAGATAAACACATGCAATTCGCAGCAACATGGATGGAACTAGAAGGGATCATGATCAGTGAAATAAGCCAGAAAGAAAGGGAAAAATATTGAATGGTTTCACTTATACCAGGAATATAGGGGAACCAAATAAGAATGTGACATTCAACTGGGGAGGTGGGAGGGGTAAGGGCTCAAGAGGGGGGAAGAGGGGAGCACAAGGGACTATGGTGATGGCTTCACAGGTGAACAGGTGATGGGTAACCTATGGGGAACAAACAATAATGTAAAAGATATGAATAACAAAAGTAAATAAAATATTTATTTTTTAAAAATGTTGATAAGCTGGGCCTCCCCGGTGCCGCAGCGGTTAAGTGCTGCGCTGTGCAGCTGTCGGCAGTGGCGACGTGAGTTCGGCGCCCGGCCAGGGAGAATCCCACATGGTGCGGCAGACCTCTCCTCCCTCGCCCTCTGCTCCCCTCAGCAGTGTATTTCTGATCTGCCTGTTCTGCTCCCCGCTCTGTCTCTGGTGAACCCTCTCGCCGCCCCGCCCCACGCCTCTGGCCTGTACCCCAGCTTGTATGTATAAATAAAAAATAAATCTTTAAAAAAAAAAGTATTCTATAAAAAAAAAAGAAAAAGAAAAAAATGTTGATAAGCTGGACATTAGCAAAAATAACACCTGCTCTTCAAAAGACACTGTAAAGATTGAAAGAGAATATTTGCAAATCACATACTTGATAAATGACTTGTATGCAGAGAATACACACACACACACACACACACACACACACACACACATTTAAAATATATGGGCGGCAAATAAAGCAGATGAAAGATGTTCAATATCACTAGTCATCAGGGAAATACACATCAAAATCATAATGAGATACTTTACATACCTATTACAATGTCTAAAACTAAAAAAGACTCACCATGCCAGTGCTGGAGAGCATGTGGAGCAACAGGGAGTATCATACATCTATCGTAAAATAGTACAACCACTTTGGAAAACGGTTTGGCAGTTTCTTAAAAAATTAAATATACACACCTATAATAGGACCCAGTCAATCCACTCCCAAGTATTTACCAAAGAGTAATGAAAGTATATGCCCATAGACAGACTTATACACAAATGTTCTTAACAGCTTTATCTGTATTAGGCCAAGCTCTAGAAACAATCCAAACATGCATTATCAGGTAAATGGATTAACAGATTATGATACAGCCATACAACATACAGCAATTTAAAGGACACATCTACTAACACTACGACCAGAATGAACAGGAAAACATTATGCTAAGTAAATGAAGCCAGACACAAGAGACCACATCTTGCCTGGTTCCATTTATATGAAAAGTCCAAAAAAGGCAAATTTATAGAAATAGCAGATTAGTACATGCCTAGAACCGAGCGTGTTAGGGAAGATGGCAAAAAGCAACTTTCAGGCAAATAGGCACAGGAAATTTTGGAGGTTGACAGAAATGTTACAAACTGGATTGTGGTAATAATGTATAATTCTACATATTTCCTAAAATCACTGAATTGTATGCTTAAAAGAAGTGAGTTTTATGGTATATAAAGTTGTTAAAAAGAAAGCATATAGAATAAATTATTCCATTTATTTAAAAATGCTGGAAAATCTGTAATAACCTAAAGCAGGTCAGTGGTTACTTGGAATAAGGAAGGGGTAATAAGGACAGATTAAAGATCAGAAAGAAACTTTTGGGGTAATGGATATGTTCTTTTTTTTTTTTATAATATATATTTTTATTGTTATTTATGTCTTTTACATTTTGCATTCCCCTTGGGTAGCCCACCACCAATTCACCCGTGATCCATCTCCATGGTCCCTTGTGTTCTTTTCTATTCCATTTTGTGCCCTTTCCCTTCCCTCCCTCCGGCTCCTTCCTCCCCCCCTCCCCCCCACTGATTGTCTCT